>JAWQFJ010023558.1:80000-117500 GCA_034096865.1 Theodoxus fluviatilis | reverse complement strand
CCACAGATATGCGGCCGTGCATGTCATCGTCAAAAACAAGCAAAACCGCAGTTAATCTGACCGCAAAAACTTGGTTAATCTGACTGCAAAGACCCATTTAATCTGACTGCAAAGACCTACTTAATATAACTGCAAAGACCTAGGTAATGTGACTGCAAAGACCAAGTTAATCTGACTGCAAAGACCTAGTTTATCTAATTGCAAGACCTACTTAATCTGACTGCAAAGACCTACTTAATATAACTGCAAAGACCTAGGTAATGTGACTGCAAAAACCTACTTAATCTGACTGCAAAGACTTAGTTTATCTAATTGCAAGACTTACTTAATATAACTGCAAAGACCAAGTTAATCTGACTGCAAAGACCTAGTTAATCTGACTGCAAAGACCTAGTCAATCTGACTGCAAAGACCTAGGTATTGTGACTGCAAAGACCTAGGTAATGTGACTGCAAAGACCTAGGTATTGTGACTGCAAAGACCTAGTCAATCTGACTGCAAAGACCTAGGTATTGTGACTGCAAAGACCTAGGTAATGTGACTGCAAAGACCTAGGTAATGTGACTGCAAAGACCTAGGTATTGTGACTGCAAAGACCTAGTCAATCTGACTGCAAAGACCTAGGTATTGTGACTGCAAAGACCTAGTCAATCTGACTGCAAAGACCTAGGTAATGTGACTGCAAAGACCTAGGTAATGTGACTGCAAAGACCTAGGTAATGTGACTGCAAAGACCTAGGTAATGTGACTGCAAAGACCTAGTCAATCTGACTGCAAAGACCTAGGTAATGTGACTGCAAAGACCTAGGTAATGTGACTGCAAAGACCTAGGTATTGTGACTGCAAAGACCTAGGTAATGTGACTGCAAAGACCTAGGTAATGTGACTGCAAAGACCTAGGTAATGTGACTGCAAAGACCTAGGTAATGTGACTGCAAAGACCTAGGTAATGTGACTGCAAAGACCTAGGTATTGTGACTGCAAAGACCTAGGTAATGTGACTGCAAAGACCTAGGTAATGTGACTGCAAAGACCCAGCTAAATCTGACTGCAAAAGCAAGTTAACCTGTCTGCAGAGACCTAAAGATTCTGACGGCAAAATAAAGTCGGCTGCATAAAAATCCGCGAGACAGGAATATTATTAATAAGTTTCATTGCATAGGCCTTGGATCAAATGAACGAAAAATGATCAGCCTCATTTTGTATTAAGGTTGGGATTTTTTTTGGACAGGACTCAAAAAGAAAGAACAAGTCAAGTACAGGGGGCTCAGTCCCAACCTCTTATCTCGCACCTGCAGATATCTAAGCATCTTCAAGGCTGCCTCTCCTCTCTGTTATTAGCGCTCTTGACGCTGATTAGTAACACCTGCTGCTGCGGAAATGATTGCGCCCTGCAGTCGCACCACGGATTAATGGGTCTTGGCCAGTGTTGCGTTTGCACAGCGACCGTTCGTCTTTTGACTAGGGTATCTTCTGTGTACCTAGCCAAGTTTTCTCCATATATATGTAGTATCGCTGCACTGAGTAACAAATCCGCGTGCTTACCAACATGCATATTGGGTCAGAGCAGCAATGCAACACAACGAGAAAACTTTACACTCACTGGTACGTTAACAAAATGATCACATATAGTCAAAAGATGTCGTGGGAGAAAGTTCTCTTGCACCAACAGAAAAGGCGGGAATGGTTTGGGGGCGAGCACCAATGTAGCCTACGAGAGTGGGCTTAAGAAGACGGCTGGGAAAAGGAAATGTAAACTATGGTGCGGAACAGGACCAGACTGGATTGAATCACCCCCTGGCTACTTGCCGTGGATGCTGGTGCTGACCAGACCACAGAAACGAGCCATGAAGATGTCGTTGGCCCTCGCTCCCTATCTCCTTTTTCCCTACCCTTGCCTAAACACGGCTGTTGCGTCTGCAGCGCTTGATGAACCGCGCCTTGTGCTTCCTGCACAATCGACAAAGCTCGCAGATTATCTCCAGTCTGCTCCAGCGGCAGTCGGGCCAGGCAACGAGCAGCACTGGTGCCAAAGATAACTCGCCAGCAGACTCTCCCGCCGTCTGACCCCGTCCCTCTCTGAGTCAGTCCACGCCCAGGGGTCAGCGGAGCACCTGCAAGCTTTCTGGAGTAACTGAGATTGAACGACCGTCATAAAGGTGTGCAGTTTCTTTGGGGCTGTTGGGGCAATTTCCAAAGATTGTGACCGTAGAAATAAAACATTGTGTCGGGACTGCTTCCGAACTTGTAATGACTGCTCACCGGATGGGAGGTCACCACATAACGTGCTGCTGCTCTTTTATCTGGATGTTTATTCGGCGTAGATCTATCCGTCTCATGAGAGCATGATTCAGCTGTGTTTCCGTTTTTGAGATACAGCTGCACTGCAATCTTTTGTCCATTTGTTTTCCCTCTGTCGTTTTGCATGTGCAATTCAAGGAGTATTTAAGACAGCAACGCCACAGGGCTTCATCTGTCTTCATTATAGTTCATACGCGCATTCAAACGAATTTTGTCTTCGGTTACCATTCGGCAATGATTCAAAAGTTGGCAGATAAACCAGGGAAAGTGGTTGCTCCAAACAACTCATTCTTCTGTTCTGATTTGAAACTTGCATTATCTGACACATACAACCTGAAATTTATGTTCAATGCACCGGAAGCGCTTGGTGGTTAAAGCCCTGCACGATGGAAAGATTGGAATGCAAGATCTACTGGTAGAAAAAAGCGGGTTAGGTCTGCGATCAACTGGCTTGTACAGGAGTATAGGTGCTTCTCTGCTGCTGTCGTCATTTTCTCTGACCATAGACGAGATAGCCTGGAGCCAGGACAGTGAAACCTTTGTGTAGACACAAGAGTCACACAAAATCCTTCCCGCTCTCGCGTCTGGAGCCTGGAGTGTGTGTGTGTGTGTGTGTGTGTGTGTGTGTGTGTGTGTGTGTGTGTGTGTGTGTGTGTGTGTGTGTGTGTGTGTGTGTGTGTGTGTGTGTGGTTGGGGAGGAGGAGGAGGAGGAGGAGGAGGAGGAGGAGGAGGAGGAGGAGGAGGAGGAGGAGAGAGAACTGAACCGAATTGTTTATTCGTAGGCGACAGCCTGTTAAACTACATAACATGATGATTCATCCATATGGCACAAGCCCACATGATTGGATATGTAAGCAGTACACACCCATCATCGCCACAGTTGCAGTCGAAACAGATTCGATACAAGGCTTAAATACAAGTATGTTTCACTTCTTTCTGAGTTTCAGGACATTACAAATGTGCATGGGCGCACTCTTTGTTATTCGAGCATTAGTGTCTCTCGGTAACCAACGAGAGAGAGAGAGAGAGAGAGAGAGAGAGAGAGAGAGAGAGAGAGAGAGCAGGCAGGCAGGCAGGCAGACATAATGGTGTGCATTAGTGTGTGTGTGTGTGTGTGTGTGTGTGTGTGTGTGTGTGTGTGTGTGTGCGTGGCGTGCGCGAGCGAGCTTGTGGTTGCACATTTTTCATTTAGTATTTTAACGTTGCAGCGATATTGGGCTCTTTCTCTTTTAACTCCGTTGCAGACTGCGTTCAAGGAACCAGTTATTTAGTAAGTGGATACATCGGAAACTGGAGTTTGTTGCGAATGGTTTTGTGGGGTTAGGGGGGAGGGATCTTCTTTTGAAATAGTGTTGTGTGCGCATGAGATTGTGGAAAGTGGATTTGTTTTTTATGGTTGCTATTGCATATTCTGAATGATGTACTTAGTCATTTAGGTATCTACTAAGCATGCAGTGCGTCTTTTTGCAGCCAATATGGCCACCGTGGACATAACAGCTGAAACAGTGCAGTGTCCAATTAACTAAAGCAGCACTATTGACTGGTTAAGATGAAAAAGCGGGTATGGCTTAGTTACTCACTGAGCGGTTTACATCTGCATATTCAGTCATACCGGACACACAGCATATTTCATAAACATACGCGCCTACCCTAGGATGTCATTCCGCCACGACATCTGGGACAAACCTCAATGGCACTCACTCTTATGCGTCGCAACACTTAGAGATAGACTGACTTGTGCACAATGTGAGAGTAAATATATATATATATATAAATATATATATATATATCGTCGAAAGCTGGCAGTCGCCCATTTTTCGTGATAAGCAGCAGCTGGAATGGGCATGGTCATCACAAATGGACAGCACACTCAGTATTATCTCCCTGCAGAATGGTACTTATTGAGAACATTCAGAGGTTAGATCGGATGCATTTTCATTGCGGAGGTATACTTATCTGCGTATTATTCCACACGGTATAATAAAAAGCGCTGCGGTCTTTGTGCTATCTTTCGTTATATCTTGCATAATTAGCAGGCCTCTTTTCCCCACATCATGACCCACCCCTCAACGCCCCCACCGCCCTTTCCCCTACATCTATTCTTAGCCTCTTTCTGTCTTCTAGCCTACGTCCACCCCAATACCACCGTATTTGTCCACGGTTTGATGTCGTGTCATATGAAAAATTTACTGGATGCATGTACCTTGAATACGACCCAAATGTCCCACTTTGGCCTCTCCGTGGGACTTTTTCTGAAAGGCCAGTCTCAAGAAAATCACGTCGGTGGAAAAGTCATAATCTTTTGCAATGGGAGCGCCTCCCATGCATCTTCCTGTGGTAAAAGCCAGGCTCCCCAAGTTGACAGCTCATCCACGACCACTGGGAAGCATCCGGGCCTCGTAAACGTCCATTTCATGGAAACGGACCTGCTCTGGTGAGAAGTTATCGGTGCTTGAACTCAACGTCCAACGTTCTCTCTCTTGAGAAGACTTGATGCCATCAACCCATCACCCCTCTGAAGCGTCGTGGACCAGTTTTGCAAACACTGCGGCCGTGAGCTGGAAAATTTAAAGCCGCTGGCGTTGCTAAACTGTGAGTGTTTGAGAGGAATTAAGTAGAAGCGAAGAAGATCTGTCGATTGCGCCCTGAAATTCGTTCGCTAACCCCTGCCAATTGACCTTGTATTGCCGTAGAGACGAGCTGGAAGGCGGTGGTTGCATCCAAGACGAACAGTTTTATTTTTTCTTCGTCTTTGCAAAGAAGTCCCATTTATTTCAATTACGGAGCGCTGACGAGCGCTTCGGTCTTGAGTCCTCCATGCTTGAAGCATCAAAGGGAGTCTTCCTGTAATTGCCTAGAACAACTCCTGCACCTGCTCTGATAGAAACACGAAATGGCTTTTCTGACACGGTAAAACCCAGTCGCTCTCTTCGTCCCTTCATTACTCGAGATCTTTCTTTTTATAGAATTTGCACCAGGGGAACCATGACATCAACAGTAGAAGAGAACAGGGAGTGGAAATCCGCACCGTTTCGAAAGAACACTTCTCATACAAGCAACTCTGTCGAGGAAGAAACACTCGATTCAGTTCTTGGGTTTCGCGAGCAGCTTTTTAGCGAGCCAAAGTCCGATAACATCCCCGGGAGGTCAGCGCGACATGGCAACAACTGTGAATGTTTTGTCTGCAGCAGTGGGAAAGGCCCAAATACGCGTGTGGGGTCGTTTTTTGTGAAACGAAGCTGTTCAGCGCTAATTAAGCGATGACAAGACAGCGCAAAAAACCCACAAAACTTTCACCAGTCACCGGCGTCAAAGATGACAGTTTCGATCAGATGCATAGACACGAGCGCCTCTCCATGGGAACGCAACACAAAGGTGTTTTGAAGCAATCGCTGTGATTTTCGTAAGTTTATGAATCATAGTATCGCGAGTATGACCGGCGAATAAAAATATTGCACTGGTATAGCGTCCTCTACAGCATGTAGACATGAGTGCTCAGTAACTGAATGTCAGATTAGTCGGAAGAACTGAGGTGGCCTTAGAATTTTGAATGACTGAATGATCTGTATGTAAACTTTGCCCTGAAAATATTAATTACAACAGCATGGGTGTCCTTTACAAAGTTTGCATGAAGGCGCTAGATCATGTAGATAACTATATACCACATTGGTCAATCACTTCAGGTCCATCTTTTGACAGAATGAAGTGTGTAATGGTGGTTTTTTTTGGGGGGGTATGTACTAAACCTTGCTGTTGATATTAAGAATGTTTCAGCTTTAATCGTCATGACTCTCAAAATGGAGCGTAGACCGACAAAAACGTATTACCCTGGGCGAACTATTAAAACAAAAACTGAGGAAGGCATCATAAGACTGTCAGACACGCACTGTGACTTACAAATTGAACGGAAGAGGACTGATCATCTTTGATAAACTTAAGATGGTTACGCTTTGCACCTAGCTTCTTGTATTTAGTTAAACATCTTGGAGACTCAAGCAACTCTGGACGTGTTGCTTTGTGGCTAAATCGTGAAAGAGCTAGTATAGGTTATGAAACAGGCAGTCGGCATTCTTGTTTTCTTGCGTCCGCTACCAAGGGAGACATGGGAATGGAAGATAGCAAGGGATGGGCTAAGTTTAGGGCGGGAAGTATTGTATGTTTACTGAGTGAGAAAAGCTCGGCAAATCACTGATGAAGCTACTGACAGTTTGCTTTTGTCTCATACGAAATCACTGCACAAACTCCTCAGCTCAATAGCCCCCATATTTATGAGTGACGTAAAAATTCACGATTTTTACACAATATGCATATTTGAAACACAGCAACAATATTAGATTGTATATTTGCACTCACTTAAATCCTTTTTCATGATTTGTTTATCGTAATTTAACAACGGACCACTGAAGGAGAACATGGGGGTCATGAATTTATGATATTTTCCTTCAGTTAGTGCAAGATAAATTAGAGGGGGGAAAAACTTTTTGATTCTTTTCTGGTCACGGCGGTATCAACTTACACTACCGATTCTCGTGGAATAACAGGGGCCAAAAGAAAAATAGCGCACTTAGCAGGCTTAATGAGACCTGAAGCAGGAAGATACAAAGTTCAACGGATCGATATAAGCGCAGGTCAACAACCACCTCAAAGGGGACATCCCTCTATCCCGACATTACCTGTCGGCAATAATGCGCCTGGCGACATCAATGAAAGTCCATCGGTGGTGACTGCAAATATGTTCTATGAAAACATGGTCTTCTGGTGCCAACGGAGATGTCAGTGCTGCAACTTGAAACAAGATACATCGTACAGCTACAAACTGATTCTCTTAAAAAGAACAAAGAAGGAAGAGATTTCTTCGTTTTGAAATCGGTTTCCAAGAAGCCCTGCATTGTTTCAAGCACTGTAAAGAAAATTATCTGGTAGAATTAAGTGAGCTTCATTTAACCGTTTCAGAAGCGCCGAACATTCCGTCTAGCTCAGGAGTTTATGGGCCTTTTAAAAACAGAATTCCCAATCCGTCAATAAAGACACGTAACAAAAAGAATCTTAATGTTTCGTAATTATCGAGAAATCCCTGGATTGTATGTGTGCGTGTGTGTGTGTGTGTGTGTGTGTGTGTGTGTGTGTGTTATCGCACAACATTCTCTTTAACAGTAGAGTTATTTGGTTGGCTGCCCAGCCACATAACGACATCAGATACCCCACAACCTTCACTCTAAGTCTCCTGCAGAGATGCGCAACCGCGCCCACACGCAAAACTCTGGAGAGCGCCATTGCTGTCTCCGTGCGATGGCGTAAATTGAGATAGCACAGACGGCGATTGCGTGTCTCTTTGGGGCGTTGGTTGGACGCCTTATCTCAAGAAATGCGCAGCCTGACTGCTCCCAGCTATTGAGTTGGCTGGGACTCCGTTTAACTTGAAATGAGAGAGTTCAAGTATGGCACAATGGTGCAATTTTTCGACTCGATTAGTTTTTTCAAAGCCGTGATTTAAACTGTAGGTCCCATTACGTCTCACTAGACTACCTTTCGACTAACTTTGGTACTGAGGATGTGGTTTCGAAACCTCCGAAGTAGAAATGGTTTAATTGTGTGTGTTCGTGAAACCGCTCTGTCGCAAGGATGACTGTTTTGCTGTGTTTCTTCTGTAACTTCTTGCGACAATCTTGCTTGTGGGTTGGTCGTCTTATCGAATGCAGTTCTTGCACATTGAAACGTACCGCAACTTCTTTATCAAAACGTTGCGTAAAGTGCATATGGGATATAACTCCAGATGTAAAGTTTGATGTTTTGTTTAATTACTGCACTATTGGAACTTTGGTGATATCTAGAGCCACGTTTGGCCTTCATGAGTGCAAACCTTGGAAAAGAGTAATACCCAGACAAACAAACGGAGCAATCCTCCACCTTATCGGGATCCATAATTCATTCTGTTATTCACCGATCCCCAATAAAGAAAAACTCCAGTCACTATTTGGATGTGTGAAATATCAATCTTCAAAAATGTATCTGATGACACAATGTTAATCAGCAAGCTGGACATGGTACATTCCATGAGGATGTGTACAGTCTCGTAGCGGGGCACGCAGAGTCGAAGCGATAACTTGTACCAAGGACTTACTAAATAGCTTGGTAGTCTCTTGACAGACCTATTCCTTCAAAATTTTCTCTGGTCCCTGCGCTGCTCAAGAACCATTTAACCCAGATTGTCTGGCTCGGAATCTCCTTAAAGCCGATATATTGCTTGGTTATCACGCCACCCCTATTGGGAAGTTATCGAGGCTGTGACCTGAATCTTTCCGGCTGGCCCTGGCATGCGCAGTCAAGGTGTGGCAGGAGTTCCTCCCTATTACCTGGCTATCTCCAGCGCCTCGATAGCGCTTGCCCGTGCTCAGTCCTGCTGCTATCACCGCCTTGGTGATATATCCCTCCACGAGAGGTCTGATGCCGTTTTGTGGGATCTCGTTAACAGACCCAGTCATCCCAATCTGACGGGAGATGCCAGCGTTTGGTATGTTTCAAACTCCACAGTGCAATGTGCGCCACAGCACAGGAGCGGCGTTTGCATTGTGTCTCAGATGTTGTGGCTGAATACGACATTCCAAGTAGTGGGTGGAGAGGGACGTTTCACCGCAGCTGTGGAAGGTCATGAAATACAGGAAATTTCGGCCTTGCAGTACTCGGATGTTTGTTTGTCCCCTGAAGTGAAGGTGGCAATATTTCTGAGACGCCACTGCTCACTGCTTGGTTTCTGAGGGGGCTCGGTTTATTTGGCAAACGATCTTTCCCTTGACATCAGTAATGACATCTGCACAGCCGCCCTACTACAGAAATGTGTAATTATCTATCGATGTATTTCTTCAAATTTTCACAACTTCACTTGTTAAAAGATGGTTTGATATAGTATTATATGGTTGAATATACGTGCGATCATTATGACCTTGCAACTGAAACAAGGAAATCAATAATCTGGCGCAAGCTACTGTAGCTAGCGCTGGGTGTTGACGGGACGATATACTTATTTGACCAGTGAAGATGGGATATGAAAAAAAAATTAGATAGTACATGTAGATAATTATTATTCGTCAGAATGATGTGCTGGTACTAATAGAATAAAGAACATTTACGACTGCACTGACCGCATGCCCTCACAGAGAGCCAAGTGCGAGGGTGGATAATCTCTGCCACCGGATGACTGGTTTTATTTGCGCATTGCTAATGCTGGGCAAACACGGAGAAGACTTCGGCCTCAAGGCCTGGGGAACCTACCGTCTCGGAAATAATTTGTTGGGCAGCATCTGGAGAGTGACCTTTTGCAACTTGGTTGCTGCAGAGTCTGACATCTTTTAAATGCGTAGATGCATTAACAGAGAACTCACTATTATAAATGAAGTTATTAATTGCGGTAATGCTTGCCTTTCGAAAGAGCCCTCACAAACGAAGGTAGGCCGTTCACTTTAAAAAGCGACAATTACAGAACACTCCGGGAGAAAACGTAAGGGACGTTTTTCGTAATCGTTTCTCTTCCTCGTGGTTTTTCGACTTCTCCGCCCTGCCGGCCTCACATCTCATTGACAGGCGGAAAGCCGAAATGGACTGTAGAGAAACGAAGGTAAACACAGGCAGCTGTCGAGCTGTGTTTTTATCGCGGTGTGTTGTCATTGCAAGCACGTACAACACCAGCCCCACCCCACCCTCCACACTCACACCCACCCCACCCCCCAGCCCCTTCAAAATTTCTTCTGTAAAGTGTCGTAAGGTGATAGCGTTTATTTGCTGTCTTCATCTTTGAATTGAAATGAGTGTCAGACCTGAGGTGAACTGTTCATTGCATGGTCCTTGAAGCAAACAGACGCACGCTTTTATGAAATGAGAATGCAAGGCAAAACGTGGTAATTCAAAGTTAGGATTTTCATATTATTTCTTTGCAAATGCTACACAGGCACATGACACTGTGTTCTGCGGAGGAGATGGTTAGAGATGTGCAGTCGCTATGATATTCCTGTAGGGCTTATTAATAAAATGGAATTCCTGTGCACATCTTTCTCTCAAGCCGTATATTACTTGTCGCCGTTCATTTTAAGGCGTCAACTGTCAGGTCATCAAAGAAGTGTTGTTGGTAATGCGAGTTGCTCTTACTAAGCATGGGAATACTGAACTTTAGCAGACCTGCGCTGCATAGACGCGAGGAAGGCAAGAATCGTGCGAGGAATGAGTAGGTGTCAATGTGTGTCAACATTTGATAGCGTTTACATCTGCAGCTGTCACTTATTGACACATGCTGACACCGGCATAATCCTCGCAAGATCATTGCTTTCCTCGCTTCTATGCAACACGCCCCTAGTCTTCGCATTTGATTTCCTATCTTCGACCTTCTCTGTTAATGAGCACTTTCGCAAGTCGGTAAAAAGGTCATAGCCCAGAGGCTTTTTCCACCTTTGCTTTGGTGGAATTGAAGTTTGACCCCAGATTGTGCTTTGTTCTTCCGTAAAAAGGAAAAATGCCCTTTTTCGAAAACCACTTAACAATTGTCACTATCGACTCGAATGCGCCGCGGGGTACTCAGGTCATTCACACTGGGAGAAAACACAGAGAGGAAAAGAGCATGGAACGATGGAATGAACTCTGGCCAGTCGACACGGTGTCGAGTTAATGGGATGCTCCTGTAATGGCTCCCCTCGGCACCGTTCAACCTCTCCTTGTCTTACAGGCTTGGTCGTCTGGCAGCAAATTGTCTGCCAGGGCTGGTCTTGTCTTCTAGACTGCCGACGACGCCTCTCATATTTCCACAGGCAGTCGGCAGTGTTGGACCGTACTGAACGATGGTCCCCGCGTACACAGCGTTCTTTAACGGGAGACGATGTTTGATTTGATGTTATTTTCTCCTCCACTGGCTGGCGAGGAGTTGTGGAGGAAGATTGCTTGTGGACCGGATGCTCTGAGATGAAATGAGTGCAGTCGCACTAAGAGAGCGAGCATGAAGATCGTTGTGTTTGTGCAGTTATTGCGTCGGAAAGCCGTCCAGACCTGTCCTTTGTCCTCCGTGTTGCTTCCATCATGGTGTATGCCGCTTGGTGGATCTGTACCACGTTGTTCTCAAAGGTTCAGAGATGCCATTCCTCATCATGGAAAACAGTGGTGAAGATAGGTAATGCCAGCCTGTTAATCAAGGTAGGGATTTCGTCAAGCTAAAAATCTTAACTCGATAGAAACTGATGTTTAGGACTGACTGAAAAAGAAATGTATTGCGTTATCAACATGCACGAAGACTGGAAATGTTGAAAGGAAATGTCGGAACCACCTATAAGCCCACCTATCGAGTGCATTTCCAGGAAAGTACTTCACTAAATACCGTAACCTTTAAAATCAGTTCGCTAGCTAATCCTGTGGACAGTGACAGCAGCAAAAGGATGGGTGTAAGGGGAAATATACCTCTTGTTTCTCCAGTAAGTCGTCTGACTCTTTACGCCTATCCTGTATCACGTAGCTGGGGCCGCTACAAAGCCCACGCCTCCAGGCAACCCACAGCCGCCACCGCCATAAGGCCTCACGCACCTTTGAAGTGGAACGGTGCTTCCGACCGCGCGCTTGCCCTTTTCCAAGGTGCCAGACGATATCGCTATTGTAATATATCTCGGAGCTTTGCCATCTCCAAGATAGAGAACGATTCCGATGTTGCCTGTCTGGGATGCGACCACTCCCAAGTGGTCAACGTGACCTGGCCTACCTTTCTCTCCTCTGCATGCCTCGATTCAGCACGTAGTTGCGATGGGTGTGCCTTTCATCCTTGCCAAATTGCCCTATCTCCTCCACTCTCTGCCGCGCAAACCTTAATTGAGGAAGAAATACCACTACGGCCCGTGTGTGTTTGAGATGACGCTCGGACGTTTTTACACGTTTGCCCGTATGCGACTTTTCTGGTGTGTCTAACGAAATGGGAATAGCCCTGCTCCTGGGTGGTGCCTTGAAAGTGACCTGGCAATATCCTCGTCTTTCAACCCACGAAAATTGCTCTGCCATCGGCAAAACCACAAATAACCCTAACTGCGATCAATTACAGTCGGTGAATGTGAAGCAGATGATTGAAAATCTGATATGCCCGGAAGTTATGCAAGGTTTACCGTAACAAGCTTTTCATTATGTCAGCAGTGATAGTTTTGTTTGACTTAGTAATAAAACATTGTTCTTGTCGTCAAGATCGTATTTTATCAAGAAGAAATGGTAGGCGTGTTATGGCTTCCTGAAATGCTTATCAATTTATGGATTACATGTACCGAATGAGCTAAAAGAATTACAGTGAAAACCTTATGAGCGTAGAATTAAGAGCATCTCTGGAACTACATCGAAGTCCCATTCCGATATATGGTCTTCATTCTGAAACGTATCCTCCTAGCCCAAAGGTCTAGACGTCGTGTTAGTTGCACTGAAGGACATTAATGTTATTCAAATTTTTAGTAATAGCAGTCAATACCAGCAGTGAAAATGACATTTTATCACACCAATACAGTTCATCACAGAGTCTGGATATTCAGTATTGTTGAGACATACTCACGAGAAGCGGTAAAAAGTATCTTCCACAACTTCTTATCCACAGAATAATATTTTATTGGGTTTCTTATTTTTCTTTCATCGTCCGCCCCTTTCCCTTCCTCATCGTACTAGTTTTGAAATGCATGTCATATATCCTACCCAAAATGGTAAATGCTGCACGATGTAAGGTTCTGTAAGGCCGGCACCCCGGGACGATCGGTCGCTTTCGGGATTGGAGGGAATGGGAAGTAGGTCAGAGCGCCCGGGACCGCTCGCCTTACACAACGCGCGGCTGCTTGACTGTTTCTCCCAAGCGTTCCCTCGTCTGTCTCACGAAAATGTAGCAAACAGATAAGACTTGTGTACAGCTGCTTCGGTTCATATCGCAGTTTACAGTGTTCTTCTTCTCAGTTGATGCTCGAAAGTGTTTAAAAAAATATTTTTATTATTTAACTCGAGGTTAATATCACTACGGCAAGACATTAGGAATGAATGTCCCGCTGTTTTACCAAATAAAGTGCGATCTCTTTTATGCAAATCCGGGAGATGCTGTCCTGTTAATAAAATTTATTTAGCCTTATCTTTGAATGTGTGTTTTTACCCTCAACATTTTTTTCTTTTCAGCCGTTAGGAATTTCTCTGTGCTATTCCTTCATATCCTTCCTGTTCCTTTTAGCCTCTACCCGTTAAAGGTTCTTCTCGTTAAACATTTTATTTGCTCCGTCAACAAACAGACCACCAACCCCCCAATTTCCCATCCCCACCCGTTCTTCCCACTACATCAAGATTGCATTGAAGATTTTTTAAGCACTTCCGGTTTTCTCTCTTCTTTTTTATCGTACCATGTTCCTCCTCCTCTCGCAGAATTGATCGTTGCTTTTCTTTTTTTTAACTTCATTCTTTTCCTGTTGTTCTAAACCAACATTGCCGTGCCAAGGTGTTTCTTTCTTGTATAGAAGGTATCGATATGTCTCTTTTTGCCGACATATAGCTCTCCATCAGGTTCTTTCTTATTACAGCTCTAATCATACCATCGCACGGACTCATTTGGAATAGCATTGCCTTCCTTGAATTTGTTTTGCTACTACTACTACTACTACTACTACTACTACTACTACTACTACTACTACTACTACAACTCCTCCTCCTCCTTCTCCTCCTCCTCCAACTCCTCCTCCTCCTCCTTCAACTCCTCCTCCTACTCCTCCAACTCCTCCTCCTACTCCTCCAACTCCTCCTCCTACTCCTCCAACTCCTCCTCCTCCTCTTCCTCCTCCTCCTTATCCTCCTCCTTCTCCTCCTCCTTCTCCTCCTCCTTATCCTCCTCCTCCTCCTCCTCCTCCTCCTCCTCCTCCTCCTACTACTACTACTACTACTACTACTACTGTTGCTGCTGCTGCTACTGCTGCTGCTGCTGCTACTGCTGCTATTACTACTACTACTACACTTTTTTGCTCAAATACACGAGCTGTCTCCGACAATTCTTCCTGCGCAGCGCACAGTACCCAATTTTACTACCTCTGTGGGAGAGGCAATTCGGATTAAGGATCTTGATATGTTTGTCATATGTTTGTGTTTTTTAAATTTTATTTTATTGTGCGCCTTTGTCTCTTTGCTCACCCGTAAACAGTCACGGTGTCCTGTTTGTTTGTTGTGACTCCATGGGATTGTAGTATTTTTTGGGGGGTAGGTTTAGGTATTTTTGGGGTCTCCATGTTGCATTGCAGGGATACCAGATGGGTCTTTCAACAACTACATAGAATACAACACTACAATTATTTTTCTGTGATAATACCCTGCTGCTACCGTAGTCATTTGTAAATCTACTATGGACTGTATGAAAGAACATTCCTGAGCAATCTTGATCACCACTGGATGTACAGCTGTTTTTCACTTCCTGGCATCACACTGACAAATTTAGATAACTAAGTAAAGGCCGAGGAAAAACTGCTGGGTGTACTCGAAAAGCTCGACGTTCTCATAATGATATGCGAAGAGTGTTTGAAGGCGACTCATCACCATTGAGTTGTGACAATGTTTCGGTGCTGCTAGAAAACATACTGTGCATGTACATCCATCCTCCTTTGCGAGTGAAGAAAATGGCCGATTCCGTAGGTACGACAGATGAATAGCAGTCATAGAGCAGGTTTCAAGACACAATGCTACAGCTCTACGACTACTTCGTAAGATCCTTTTATCTGATATTTCCAGAAAGGTCAATCTGTCGTCGTGCCAGAGAGTTTGAGCAGTCGAATGCGGCCCTGCGATAGTCCTATAAACCCAGCCTTAGGTGGTTCGTTCTGTACGGCCACTGATTATCGCCTAGTATTCCTAGATACCGTCTCTACTTGCTACGGCCCTGTACATCGTCATCTACGCTGCGAGGGTATCATCCTCTTACAGGAGCAGATGATCAGCGAGGCGATGTTCCTGGATGGGGGCTACGTGAGGTAGACGAGAACGCCAAACCACCGTGGGGCTGGGAAATGAAGACACGGGGTCGGGAGACAGCACGTAAGTTCTCATAAAAACAGAGCTTTTCTAAACAAACCTCCAGGGAAAACATGACAGCGTCGCCATTGTAAGATTGCTCCCGCACCAAAGAAATCGTCGCCGTGTTTACGCAAGCAGAGCCCGCTGTTTGGAAGCTCCAATATCTGGGGAGGGACAGACGGTCGGTTCCTCTAGCTTTGCTGCCATTTTCGGGTGGGGGGACGCCCGAATCGACGGTTATGTCTGTTATTGCAGGGCGCTTTTTCTCCCCAGTCTCCTCCCTCGCCAGCCCCAAGTCTATCACCTTGGCAGGCTTCATCTGATCATATCTATATAGCCCTGGTGGTGACGCCCTCGAGACTGCACGCGCCTCCGTTGGCTAAAGAGTTCTAGTCACGTTCCATCCCCCTGGCAGCTTCCGGTGGCTTCCCTTGGTCTATTCTAAGTGTGGGTTATCCCATTAAAGTGTCAAGATGATCTCAAAATGGCAGCACAGATAGGTACCGCATACGAAGCACCTTACTGTCTATATTTCTTGTTTTGTATGTAGAATATCAGGCTTTAATGACCACTGCCTCTACCGTTTGCTGCATGTGAGATGCGTAAGGTATCTCAGTTTGACATTTTATCAATCATTTGCTATCATATTGTGGTCAAATACCACGTCATATTCTGGTCTAGTGTAACGACATACAACTTTCAACCATCGTTTTAGTACCAGTGTATAATTTAATATATAAGGAACTATCAGCGGAAATGCTTATAAAGTAGATGTGGAGCAATCAGTGTGTGCGTGTACGATGACCACGGGGAGCGAGGCTCCCTCAACTTGCCCTCTCCCCCCTCGCCCCCCTTCCTTCTTTCCCCGCCCCTCTCCCCCTGCCCCCCCCATCCCCCTGCCCCCCCACCCAATAAAAATATTTACAACTTGCAGGTCTCTTAACTGTAATCCTCGTTAAGACTTTTTCCGAACTTAAGAGTTATTAGTGAAGCATCTATATTTATTAATGTTTGGGAAAAACCGAAAATGTTTGCTTCCAACAGACCAGAAAAGTTGCGTTCTTTTTTGAAACTTCACCTGGGAGAACACAATACGTTTCGTTGACGCCCTTCTAAAGTTGGTGAGTTTGCGTCCGTCGACTGCTGTGTTGTGAGCGGCCGCTGTAAGGGTTTCCCTAAGGTCGAGTACTTGGCAGACTATGTCGGGACACAGCGTTCAAACTCCTTTTTCAACGTCCGTCGGTGACTACCTGACGCTGAAGCCAGGCAGGAAAAGCAGTCAAGCAAAAAGTGATAACGTTCCTAATCAATACCTCGCCCCTAAACCTTTCAGAGTGGTTGTAACACGAGAAGTGGACAGAGTGAACACGTAGAGATGTAGCGAGATAGTGGTTTGAAGGGAAAGAGACATGCTGGGAAATGGTGGCCAAGAGGATAAGAGAGAGAGAGAGAGAGAGAGAGAGAGAGAGAGAGAGGAAGAAGGAAAGAGGGTGTTTGTTTTTTATCTGTCTGTGTGTCTTTCTGTCTGTCTGTCTGTTTAGCTGTCTGTCCCTCCCTCCCTCCCTCTTTCAAGAAACGGAAATGAAAAACGACGTCAGAGTGATGAATGGCAATGGCAGGGCAATTTCCCGTCATTCTTAGAGTTGCCAGAATGTGCAGTTGTCTGTAGGCTTTATCTTTGAAGACGGCGCTTCTGTAACCCTTGTGGCTTGACTGAACCTTCACGTGCCTCCAGGATGGTCTTCTATTGCTCTGGAACTTCAGCGTATTACAGAATGACGACGGCGTATTTGCAAGACACAGAGATGGCAGCGAACAGATTAAAATGATGTCTGAGAATATCGCGGAAGTGCAGGACGTGACCAAATGTAGATGCTGTGGAGACAACGACACAGAATGAGAGGCAGACAGTTGCATGTTCCACGAGGAATTGAGTTCTGGGCCGGCAATGGGTACCATGAAGACCACAAGTTTTGACTGGAAAGCGTCACTTCGAACATTACGACTCAAGATTATCATTAATCAGCCTTTGAAGCCCTTTCCTCTCTCTGTCTGTCTCCCTGTCTCTGTCTCTGTCTCTCTCTCTCTCTCTCTCTCTCTCTCTCTCTCTCCCCCCTCTCTCTGTCTCTCTCTCTCTCTGTCTCTCTCTCTCTGCCTCTGTCTCTGTCTCTCTGTCTCTCTCTCTCTGTCTCTCTCTCTGCCTCTGTCTCTGTCTCTTTCTCTCTCTCTCTCTCTTTGTCTCTCTCTCTGCCTCTGTCTCTGTCTCTCTGTCTCTCTCTCTCTCTCTGCCTCTGACTGTCTCCCTCTCTATCTCTCTCTCTCTGTCCCTCTCTGTCTCTGTCTCTGTCTCTTTCTCTCTCTCTCTCTGTCTGTCTCTCTCTCTGCCTCTGTCTCTGTCTCTCTGTCTCTCTCTCTCTCTGCCTCTGACTGTCTCCCTCTCTATCTCTCTCTCTGTCCCTCTCTCTCTCTCTCTCTCTCTCTCTCTGCCTCTGTCTCTGTCCCTCTCTGTCTGTGACTCTGTCTCAGTCTCTCTTTATCTATCTATCTCTCTCTATCTCTGTCTCTCTCTATCTCTCTATCTCTCTCTCTCTCTCTCTCTCTCTCTCTCTCTCTCTCTCTCTCAGCTGCGCAGTCTGATGATCGGAAAAGCCCTGCAGGTATAGAGTCTCATCTGATCATCTGACACACTGACGCGTACCCGTGCGTATCTTTAAGACAGACAGACAGCAGATAGTGTCATCATTACCCCGACAGAAACCAGATCTTCTCGGTAGCTCTGCCTCTTCAAAAGCGTGAAGTGTGCTGTGTCTACAGCCATGGTCCACTAAACTCGAGAAATGTGAAATATTCCAGGCCAAATCTTTCTCCAAATTATGTATGAGCTGCTGAAAAGGGTAAAAGGGGGCGGGGGTAGGAGTAGGGAGAGATGAACTTGACGCTGTAAAAGTAATGTTTGGAAGAAGCTGAAGTGCACGAAAATATCGGCGCTTTTGTTTCCTATTGAGGAGGAGGAGGAGGAGGAGGAGGAGGGGGAGAAAAGAAGAGAGAGAGAGAGAGAGAGAGAGAGAGAGAGAGAGAGAGAGAGAGAGAGAGAGAGAGAGATTAGAAGGAAATAGAGAAAATTCGGAGGAGAGCGAGTTACATTTCAGCTGTCAGGGTCACCAAATGAACTTAGGACAAGATTCCCTCGTGAATGAGACTGTTCGACAGGAATGGTTTCCACCTCTGCAAACGCGGGGTGCTAATTCATCGTCCTTCTCCATTTCAAAGCTCACGCCATTGAGACGCGTTTTGGTCTGGAGCAACCTGCAGGTTCATTATCTTGTCATTACTGCCTTGAGGAAGGGAATCAAATCAGGTCTCCAGCGTCAGAGTGTTACAAGTAGTAATAAGAAACTTAATCTTTTCTTTGGCTCGTTGAATGTCTAGGGTACTTCGCCTTACTACTTGTCACCTTCCAATCCTCCATTCACACAAGGATGACGTATGTACGCAAATGAGGACTGGGATACCGAAATCAAAGTTCAAATATAGCTTTAATCAATGATAAACAAATTGGTCATGAGTGAAAATTTCGACACAATAATTAATAAGTCATGGAGATACTGAAACGCATTGGAAGATAAAATAAACCCTTTCCCCAGAATAAATAATTAATTGATGAAGGCTGCCAAGCCAGAGGGAAAACCTGTACTCACATCTGACTTGTCGGTGTCCAGCCAATCCACAGCGAGCACACGTGTGTTCGCTTTCCAATGAATGAAATTCCACACACACTATAGGGAGAGGGGGAATTTTGGATATCCGATTACGGATGCACTTCACAAAATACGACGAAACGTGAGATTGCCTCGCATGGGAGTGAGGCAGTTGTTATTTCTCGATTATCGTAGGGAAGGTTGAGGTCTTGACTTGTACTTGGTCCAGGAGATGGAGGGCTCTTGCGTCAACACGTGGTCAGACGTCCGGCAGGCTAGCAGACGGCAGGCGGGCAGACAGCAGTTGAGCAGACAACAGGCAACTTGAGAGGGCGATGAGGAGAGGGCGACAATACGAGAGACGGACAGAGCTTTCTCGCAAATGGTTTTTTAGGAGTTGGAGAATCTCTAAAGACAATTCCTCCATACAGGGAGGACAGGAGGCAGTTCACTAAGGAGAGGGAACGTCTTCAGAGACGAGAACTCGAAATACCTTAAACATTCTCTCTCTCGAGTCAGGAGTGAGGGCAGTCCTTCATTTTGCTCTCTGTCTATCCATAGACAACTGAAGTAGGGTACTGGGCATAGTCCGACAATGGACGAAACTTCATCAGTTTTCACAGACAGTTCAACATGTGAACTCTCTCCAAGACAGGGCGCCGTCCACACATGGGCTGTCTCTGTGAAAATTCTGCAACGGGCACGCGTGTTATTCCATAACACGGGTTTAAATACGACAGCAAAAATCTACCTGTTGTTCTCAACCAATCACAACGTTGGAGGATGTCTTGACTCACGTTTTTACACCAAACGACCAATCAACTGTTCACACAACCAGTCAGCTCCCCATTGATCAATAACTGAGTTGTCTCATTAGTCCGTCCTTTCAAGAGTCCACTGCAGATTGGTCAATGGCAGAGTGTGAACCGAGATGAATATAATATCCTCCCAAACGTTCTACTAAGTTAGTTTCTCCATTAGAAGGAAAACAAGTTTCACTGTTCGATTTTCCTTCTGAAACTCCACTCACCACACAAATCTCATTATCAACACTGGCTTGGCAGCAATATCAAACTACACTATGGCTTGGCAGATACTTCCCAACCCACTATATGACATAACCACAACCAGGAACAAATGGGAAAATATGCGTTTCGTAACACAGAGAGACCCAGAAGGCAGGGCAATTGCCAATAGACCGCCTGCAGAGCCTTTCTACAGGCCATTGTTCTAATGAACAACTTCAGTTTTGGGAACTCGACGGGCATTCTCGCAGCAAGTGCTCTGCAGCCCACACACTTCGCCTTTTCCTATTCCACTCCTTAGAGCTTGATGTCTTTGCCAAGCTGCAAATGGGTAGCATGGTGTCTGGATGATGTCTCGTGTGCAAAGATGATCATGGAGCGAGATTAGATTAAAGAGTCATGAGTTTGGAATGAATGATGATGAAGTGGGTTATCCCGGTGATAATAATGATGCCTGTGATTACAGTGGTTATCATAAAGACGCTGATGGTAATAGCGGCGGTGGTAGTGATGGTGTAGTTATTATAGTGATGGAAGTTTGATGTTTGCTGTGACGGTGTGGCACTTTCAGTGGTAGTGATGATTACAGACGTGGTGGAGTTTGTGGTGGTGGAGTTTGTGGTGGTGGAGTTGGTGGTAGTGGAGTTGGTGGTGGTGGTGGTGGTGGTGGAGTTTGTGGTGGTAAAGTTTGTGGTGGTTGAGTTGGTGGTGGTGGAGTTGGTGATGTGGGAGTTGGTGGTGGTGGTGGAGTTGGTGGTGGTGGAGTTGGTGGTGGTGGAGTTGGTGGTGGTGGTGGTGGAGTTGGTGGTGGTGGAGTTGGTGGTGGTGGAGTTGGTGGTGGTGGAGTTGGTCGTGGTAGAGTTGGTGGTGGTGGAGTTGGTGGTGGTGGAGTTTGTGGTGGTGGTGGTGATGATGGTGGTGGAGTTGGTGGTGGTGGAGTTGGTGGTGGTGGAGTTGGTGGTGGTGGAGTTGGTGGTGGTGGAGTTGGTGGTGGTGGAGTTGGTGGTGGTGGAGTTGGTGGTGGTGGAGTTGGTGGTGGTGGAGTTGGTGGTGGTGGTGGAGTTGGTGGTGGTGGAGTTGGTGATGGTGGAGTTGGTGGTGGTGGAGTTGGTGGTGGTGGAGTTGGTGGTGGTGGAGTTGGTGGTGGTGGAGTTGGTGGTGGTGGAGTTGGTGGTGGTGGAGTTGGTGGTGTTGAAGTTGGTGGTGGTGGAGTTGGTGGTGGTGGAGTTGGTGGTGGTGGTGGTGGAGTTGGTGGAGTTGGTGGTGGTGGAGTTGGTGGTGGTGAAGTTGGTGGTGGTGGAGTTGGTGGTGGTGGAGTTGGTGGTGGTGGAGTTGATGGTGGTGGAGTTGGTGGTGGTGGAGTTGGTGGTGGTGAAGTTGGTGGTGTTGAAGTTGGTGGTGGTGGAGTTGGTGGTGGTGGAGTTGGTGGTGGTGAAGTTGGTGGTGTTGAAGTTGGTGGTGGTGGAGTTGGTGGTGGTGGAGTTGGTGGTGGTGGAGTTGGTGGTGGTGGAGTTGGTGGTGGTGGAGTTGGTGGTGGTGGAGTTGGTGGTGGTGGAGTTGATGGTAGGAGTGAAAGCCGAGGAGGCGGCGACGGCAGCTAGGACGACGGCGAAAACAACTTTGTCATCAAGGAGAGGTAGAGAGATTAAATTCACGGAAAACACAAATGAAAGAAACATGGCTAAGAAAATCAGAAATATACGACGATGAAAACGCAAGATATAGTTATTTCTGCTGCTGAGCCTCCTAGCAAATTTCCTTTTTCCTGACACAACACTCTCCAATGCAAACACGTATGAATAGCCGGAATTCCGTTGAGTAGTCCAACCTCTTCTATCAGCAAGCTCTTTCTTCATTACCAAGGTTAATTAGCAAAGAAGATCGACACAATCTATTCCAGCAGGAAAGCTGACGATCATCTTAGGAATTTTCCCACTTTTATCAACAGGCAACGCGTTGAGAGCGCGCCAGTGGGGGTCTATGTGATTTATTTTGACCTCATGCCAACACGGGACCGTTTTTTGTCAAAGGCAGGCGCCTGTGCCTTCTTTCTTCACCACAAAGACTCCCCATGTTTATTTTCCACATTGGATTGCACATGTCCGCAAAAACAAACCACCCCTTTGCAAAATAAACTCTGCAGCACTATTGTTGGAAAACAAGCGCCGCCCCCCAGCGCATGGATCGCCTGCGAGAATCCTGTGCAGCACAGCGCGGATGAAGTTCAAAGCTTGTGCAGTCAGGAAAAGTGACATATTAATCTGTTCCATCTCAATGGGAAGGCCCCGTCGATGAGACGAGCGAAGAGAGAGATGGAGGAGTGTGCAGAGTCACACGCTCGTTCTTTCCTCGGAGCGATTCCCAGACGGATCAGCAGCTTCATCGGAGATGGAGTTATCGGATCCGAGACTGGGGAAGGTCGAAAGAGACAGAAGTTCCAGTTCTCTCGCTCCATTCTGCACGTAGGCAGTCTCTTGACGCGCGTCCGAATGTTCACATAAGGTTGACCTCAATGAAAAACGGCGCGTTGACTGACAGACGGTGGTTGCATTTGGAAACGCTCGCGAAATCGAGACACTGCAGGTGCTTTGAACCACACCAGCTTCAAAAACGAATATTTTGCGAGAAAAAAAGCTTCCTTGCTGTCAGGTGCGCGACCGAAAGTTCAAACATGCATATAAATCCGTAAAAATGACACTCAAGAAAAGGGCATCTTGAAAGTAGTATTGAATATTTCGGACCACCCTAGTTCTCGTAGGCAAATACCCTTTCCCTTTGAAAATGAACAATACGCTCAGGGTAAGATCAACGCAGCTCACGTCAACGTAGTTATCATTGTAAGCTATGCCACTAGGGGCATTTGCAGAGCAACCAACATCACACGCAAGGGCTGTCTGCCGATGTCACACTCCGTATCCGACTGGAAGCGAACACAAGACTTTCTTCCGACCTTTACCTTACGGCTATGTCTGTCATTGCCCATGACGGTAGAGCATATATATGTAGACGACAAGATTCAGTAGCGTTTAAGTCTATCGTGAGTCTTTGATGACCGACATTTTAGAGAAGTGATAGCTCGAATATGAAAGTGGTCAATGGAAAACAGGACAACAGTGTTTATGTCGATCGTTGTCTAAACTCAGATTTGCCTCAGTAAAAGTGATCTGTACGCAACGATTAGGAGAGAGGCTAAGGAGGCCATCCACATCGCGGCCACCAAGCCAACACTCAACAGAGACACGTCCTGCCGGCAGTCTACAACATCCTTACTAATTACACGTCGTGAGTTCATTTCACTGCCGTGTGGACTGGACACCAAGTCACTTCAGTCTCAGCCAGAGTGCTGAAGAAGACGGGCGGAAGCCCTGCGAAAGCCTTGTGTGAGTGGCTGCTATTCGTCTTTGTTGAGTGTAATGTGTAAATGTATCACCTATGAGGCATATTCTGATAACTCTATGGACATCCCGATGATCAGTCGGGGCAAACCTGTCCGACTTAGACCTTGTCGCAACCGAAGTGCTTTGTGAACTGTGAACAAAATGTTCATTTTACATTTGTGCAGGGCAAGACTTTCTTTGTGTTTCACAATTGAAGGTATCTTCCGTTATGACAGGATGACCTAGCCGACCAGTTTCCAGGAAGACTACGTGCAGTAAGCTTAATTGAGTTACGTTCATCCGTATGCATGACGCTTACAACGAATCTGCTGCTGAATCTTTAACGTCCATTGATTCGGAATCTTTCGTTGTGTTTATCCTGACATTCCAATCAGACGTGATGCATTGTTTAAGACACTGGGAATTTCTTTATATATGGGGATGGGATTGGGAGAAACAGTTTTATCACCAGGGTCTTTCAAATCTTTGATTACTAAAAGGTTGTATTTTGGGGGTATTTAATTACGATGGGCGTTGAAATATTTCATTTTGAGATTCTTGCTTTGAAATTATATATGGCTACAGGCACTTGTCATATGCTATTATAAATTCACCTTATGTGCGTCACAAATATATCCAACCTCTTCAGTATGTCTTTTTTCAGAACCGTGACTCTTCTTTCTGTTTTGAACTAGCTCAGTAGCCTTCTGGGTATTCGTGATACTAAAAAACGAACTTAAACATTATCCTGAGTCTTTTATTGAGCCTATTTTCACTGTGGTGTCTAAAATCGATAACTTTTCTTCTGTCATCGAGGATATCTTTATACCCTCTTTTTGCTTGAGCGAAATGGATCATAGCTGAAAGAACGTTTTCTTTGATTAGATAGGGATTCCGACTGAAGACCTGCGCTTGTACGTTATTCTATTCTAGGACTGGGGAGTCTGAAGAAAACGTTGAATTGGCGCACCAGTGATGTTGCAGGCAAATCCGAACTAAACAGAAAACCCTTCAAGCCATAGCATACAGCTGAGCTCAGGAGACTCGGAGTAATTGCTTTGATCCAAAACCAAGGGAAATCTTTTCCACGGTTTTCTTGTCTTCCCCTTTTTGTGGAATTCGAGTCCGCCCAACCCCATTATCCCTTGGCGCTTCTGAGCCATGGAACAACTTAAAGTCACACGGAGCGTGCGCAATTGTAATGAAGACGGTGATGAAAGCGGAGATACTGAAATCAACGAAGTCAGTTCACAACGTCCGGACTGTGACGTGAACTTTTCCCCTCGGGAAACGACGTGTTGCTGTCTGAGATAGTTTAAAACTTTGAATTATGACTTTTTCTTGATACCATGCAGAACTAATTCAATTTTCGTTTTTGAGATCCTTTCTATTTTGTCATCAAAAGCAAATTATCCCTAATCCTTTCTTGTGATTTAAAAAACAGAATCTTTTACGTAAAGTAATACTATCTTTTGTTTGGTTCAAAAGACATTTTATGACATGATCAGAATAAACTGATTCTTTCAGCGTCGTTTTTTTCCAATACGTTTTACGGTACAGTGCCGGAAAGTCGTCAGCGCACTCTGAGTTGTTGTTTCTATTGATTCTCTGTATTAATAAAAATCGCAACAGCCATCCTCAAGGAATGGCAGACGACCAGGCGCCCACTCTTCGTGCATTGGAGAAAGGCAGCAGGTGTGCAAAATACGCTCCAATCACGAGCACGTCTCTTCTTTTGTTCTTTGCACTCCTATTTCATCATTAGCCAGAACCTCTTGATCAACTGACTGCATTGCTTTTTACGGGTTATTTTGCCTTTTTTCTGAGGTTCTTGGTACGCCAGATAAGAAATGGTGGCCCATGCAGTTCAAAGACGTACAGTGCGAAATCTGTTACAAATCATGATAGAGTATTTTTTTTAAGGACACGCATTATGAACATTGTGTACAATCTAAATCATCGCGACGTTGCAATAGTCTAGTCTAGTCTTCTTTATATGTCCTCAAGGAAATATTTTTGGGGGAATTTCACCCCCGGTCGCCACTCTGCAGCGCCCAGTGACCGGTTTTACTCCTCCGTAGGAGAGGCACTGTGGGTTAAACACTGGGAGTGACAACTCGAGGCATTACGTTATTTCTTGCTGGTTGTAGCCCTAGCCAAGGTCATCCCTTGACGAAATAGGCCCTTGCTTTTTCTGCATGTTTTTGTTTCGCAAAGACTTATTATCCGGTTTAAACATCTTTGTAGCATCATTCAGTAGATGGTGTTCATATTGTTTTTGTTAGTTTGTTTTGTTAGTCATACGCCCATTTTTCTGTACGAGAGCATCCCCGTTCGTCATAAAAGATTACTTTTTTCGTGCTCCTCCCAATCATCTTTTCCACACATAATCTTCCCTTTAAACCGCAACCTCCACCCATCCACCCCTTTCCCACATGTTATTCCTCTAACCCTCACCACATCTCCTATATTTTCCTTCTTCTTACTTCCAAATCCACAATACCTCATGTGTAGAGGACTTGGTCTAAAACATGACTGTATAGATGTTGTGAGGATGAATATCAGTCAGAAATACAATATAGAGTAAACGTTGAAAGAAATATTGGAAGTGAAGGGCAGGCGCTCTCCCCAGGCGGATACTGATGCATAGGACAAGATGGGAAACAAAGCTGTGCAGAGGGGAACTTTGGGCGTGAGGACATGATGGAACGAGGGATGGTGGGTGTGGTTGGCTGAGAGGGGGTTCGGGGCGAGAGAGGTGAAGAGTAGTGTTGAAGAGGAGGGGATTGAGACTAAGATGAATTTATGAAAAGTCGATAGGATGGAAAGAACAGGGACAAGGAGTGGAAATGATGAAGAGGTGAAAAGACTGAAGGAGTGGTGGGGTGAAGATATCATGCAGCTGATGGAGTGAATAAGGAGGGTACGAAGACGAGATGGAGGAGAAGATGGAAGCATGGAGGGATGGTGTTATTTGCGGTCCACAGAGTGGGTAGAGAGGAAGAGCTTGCGTGACGGGCTTTAGTTGGAGGAGGGATTGCGGTCAGGGTTGGGGCGTTCCCTGATTGCGGTCAGGAAAACTGGACAGACCCGTCGGTTTTATATAATGAGTTTTAAGTGATCGAATGCAATCGCACACGCTTCCTTGCGGCAATCCATGGTTTTGGGGAAATAAAAATAACCGGCTTCTAGTGCTCATGGACCTCTTTTCTGGAGAGAGAGTTGTAAACAAGTCTGAGTTGATCCTTTTCCTTTACGGGTTTAGTGTGTGTGTTTTGCTCAGTCGGTTCTTTCAATTGATTTTGCATGTATTAACGATGCATAGACTCCAAAATGCTGTGTCATTTTTCTGTTTCAATCTGACATTTGTTTATTAAAAGGCAAATAAGAAAACAATAACACAGAATAATATTGCCTACTTTCAAATCTCTTCGCAGCCTCAAACAACCACAAGTTCCAGCTGATAGAAGCATCAAGCTATTCCAGTCAGGCATGGTACTTAACTATTTTCATTTTATCGTAGTAATGTAAGAAAACAAACTGGGGTGAGAACAGTATTGAGTACCTTCAGATCTCTTCATTGTGGACTCCTTTGCCTTTGGTCTTCGCACTAAAGAGGCATGGAGAGACCCACAGACTGCAGAAAAAAGGGGTCACAGAAAAGACTTGTTGAAGTGACGTCTAAAAGTGGTAACTTTTTCAATCTCTCACTGTAGGCAGACATTTTCCAGACCTTCAGTAGCTCGGTCGTTCAACTAGGAGGTTGCGGGTATGGTCTCCGCCCGAGGTCTCGAAACTTTATATTCCTCCAGGGCTTCAGGTCGGCATGAGAAGCTTGCTTTTAATATATATTCTCTAAATTAGAAATACCTTTATTTAAATTGAGACATGTTCTACCTAACGCTTTGTGTATTTCACAAACGTCTTTTTTAATAGAGACATCATTCTTGACATTTAAATGTGAAGAAAAAAACCTTTTGTGATGTGTTTCTGGGGAAAACGGTCTTTGTTACCTGTCATTGTCGTCAAAGTTACATTTCCCCCTTAAGGCAGTGCCCTTCAAGCAGGGTCAAGAAAAGCAATGTACATGTAGATGATCTCCTTTTGCCAAAGGAAGCTGCTTTGTTAACAATTTGGTTCGTCTTGATAGACCGACTTACCATTGTTTCTTAAAATCTGAGAGATTGTTGTTGCGCTACGCGAGTTTCCCCTGCGATTGTATCCTGCTGCTCTGTTTTGGGGGCTTCCAATCTGATCTTGCACCTTAAGGAACGGGCGGCAATTGTCCGGTTGGTTTTTTATATATGTGAAAAGCATACCTACAGGCACACGAAACTAATGTCATTTTACACACACACACACACACACACATATATATATACACACACATACACGCACACACACACGCACACACACACATATCTTTATAACTGTTGTCTCTGATCAACTGTTTAATCTCTTTACTAAGGCGTCCTTAGCTGGTTTCTCGTCTCCATAATATACCTACTCTGTGATTCGTGAGACTGGTTCTTCCTCCTGAACATTGTATTACATTTTCTAGACAAATGGCCGTTTTGTATTAATGTACCTCGAATCACAGAGTAAATCGTCTGGGAACATTTTCATGTTTTGTTGCTATTGTGACGGGGTCAATTATGCCGGCTAGGATAAAAGCACGAATTTTCCGGAGAGAAAAAAAAACCCAAGTATGTGGTTAGACTCAGATTTCTTCTCGACCTTTTTATTAAAACATATTTTGAAATGAGCGGTCAATTGCGCACTCATTACCACAGGAAGGTATTCGTTCCACCTGGTAGCACGCCGAGAGGTTGTTAATGCACACTTTACATTACATTGATTGCCGCGGAGGATGAGGGGAGACATGAATGGGCTAGGTGTAACCCAAGTTCATTTGTGTGTGTGTGTGTGGATGAGTCTAAGTACGGTGTTTGACTCCATAGGGGCCTGGAAACGAATATTTGTTTTTTTCGACTGCATCTTTTCTAATCGATGTGACGATGTGAAAATCGGTTTATTTGTGGCGTATTTGTTTGTATCCGTGTTACACTTTGAGAAAGCGACTTTCCTTCAAAGTACTTTTTTGCAAGATTGGAGCTGTCGTGGTGTGTGTGTGTGTGTGTGTGTGTGTGTGTGTGTGTGTGTGTGTGTGTGTGTGTGTGTGTGTGTTTGCGCGCGCGTATGTATATGCTTTTATGTGTGTATCTGTATGTGTATGTGTGTATGTATGTGTGTATGTGAGTATGTACATGTGTGTGTTCGTGTGTGTGTTGTGTGTGCGTTCATGCGTGCATACGTGCGCGCGTGCACGTCTGTTTTCTTTGGCGGGACTTCGAGAAGCTTAGGAAAGGTATTAATACATTTGTGTTTCCGATTAAAAACTATTGACTCACAGTTTAAACTTTTTTTTGCAGAATAGATTGTTTCTTTTAACATTTAACCCTGAAAAGTACTCCATAGACTTGATATTACTTGCACTCTGCAGCGATACCGACTCGATGTTGGTTCACGGTAAAACATTTACCTGAAGCGCTGAAAACGACGTAAACGTGTTTGCAAGAGCACTTGTCATGTGCACCATCGAGCCAACACTGTTTTGTGTGTTTCCGCGAATTACTGCATTTGGTTCCAACAAAGGTGCCTTAAATTAGACGTTCAAAAATAAAAACAAGATGTTTCACTTAATGCCTACTGACAGATACCACTGGGGCGGGTTTGAAAATAGGTAGTCGATCTTGGTCGCAAGATCATGCTTCGCAGTAAGAGCTAGCTATAAAAAAAACTACCCAACGTGACGAACTAATGCGCATGCGTAGACGTCACGACAAGAGGTGAACTAGCCACATGTCAATGGCCGACGTGTTGCCGGTTCATTCAGAAAACGCTCTATTTCGAGATACTAGCAACCCATCCAAAGAAAATATAAGCCATGCACAGCATTAATTTATCAAAGGTGTATGTTGAATGCATTAATAGATCGTGAAATCTCCTACAGTTTACACATCGAATGCAGGTCAACGCATCCACGCCGAACATTTGTCTCCAAGATGGCGGCGCGCACTGTACTCATGCTGTCCGCCATCTTGAATCTTAAAAGCTAGGCACCTCTCAAGCTGCCTCGCTCAATCTACGCTCGTCTACGATTGGCTCGATAGCAAGCAAAGAATGAAACTGCCCATTCGGCGAGATCTACGTAGATCTACCGAGATCTTCGCATTTTCAAACCCGCTCCAGGGGATGGTACGGACTTGAAAGAAAAAAGGTGCTGGTTTGACGTGTCTCAAGTTGACTGCTTAATTCAAGCTGAAAATGGCCTAATGGAGCGGTCACCGCATTGCTGTGCCTGGACCGAGTTATGCAGAGCACGTTCTCCCAGCTGGAGACCAAACAGGTCGAGCTGCAGCTAAAGTGGCACAGCACAGAGCAAGCGTCTGATCACATGACTCGCACTCATATGGTGTGCCCTGCCCTGCTTATCGGCGTGTGTAGGAGAAGCTTGGCCTTCTCGTTGAAGGGATGAGTGCGGAAGCCGAGTCATGTTGTCAAAATGGTTTCTCCTTCCGGCATGCCGTTAGATGCAGTCCGTACGGGATAACCTAAAGGAAATACAGATGCTTAACTGTTTGGATACATCATCTTCTTGTCCTTGCTTCCGACGCATAATCATGGCAATTTTCCTATTGAAGCGGATAGTGGGACCTCGTAGTGGATACAAAGAATCGTGCGCAGCTTACGGCGCCAGATACTACTGATACAGTGATCGTGTAGTTCAGACTATTCAAACAGGATCTCTCTCTCTCTCTCTCTCTCTCTCTCTCTCTCTCTCTCTCTTACGGCGCCAGATACTACTGATACAGTGATCGTGTAGTTCAGACTATTCAAACAGGATCTCTCTCTCTCTCTCTCTCTCTCTCTCTCTCTCTCTCTCTCTCTCTCTCTCTCTCTCTCTTAAAATCTTCACAGAATCTACGTTCCTTTCTGAATCTTCAACAAAGATTAATTGTTGTTTAATATTATGATATGTAATGAGTATGAGGTAAATTGTCGTGTTTGTTTGGCGCGCGGTTATAGCGTTGTGGTTTTTTAATGCACTGATTTTTTTGGGGGGGTGGGTGTGGATGGGGGTAAACGTTTTCTTTCCTACCATGTAAAAATGCTTTATCATTTTACCTCTTTTTCAACCCATTTCCTTCCTGAATGTTGCTGGCAAGTACAAGCTGACACTGACACATCAGCTTTTACCTGTCGTGTCAGCGTCTGCTGATAGAATCTGAGTAGCCCAGTTCTGCATTGCCCTTGAACTGCGCAGTCCTTGGAGCCCCAGCCCAGCCTGCAGCAGCCGATGGCAGCAAAGGCCAGCGCCTGTGCAAAGAGTGGTTCACCTGTTATGCTTCTCACAGGAACGCAAGCAGCCGTGTGGTGTGAACGGGCAATGACAAAGTGTCGTCTGATCAACTTCAAAAATGGCCCTCTATCACCAAAGAGCTTATCTAGTAATATGTATTGGAAGAGTCTCGATTCGTGTTATTCGTGTAGCAGGCGTTGTTTGAGGTTGACCTGGAGGCGTGTAATGATGCATCAGTTGCTCTTAGAAAGGCGCAATTCCAGCTTTGTTTGAATTTTGAATGCTGGAAAACTCCACGAATCTGACCACCACGTCATTTGTGATCGATGGCATAAAGATCATTCGCTCTAAAACCTTTCTGAGCCCTGTACTGTGGAACCTATATGAGCGGTGGTGCAACGTGTTTGTAGGTTACGAGCCCTATACCATTCGTCAAGATGGTGGCACATATTGCTTCAGGTGCTTTGGGCATCGCGAAACCCCAGGTTACCCATGGAAGACAGTGGCTAATGTTCTATTGATTTTTTATGAACTGTCTTTGTAAAATAACATTTCACAGAAAGCTGAAAGAAGATTCTTTCTGTCAGGGATAAAATAAATGTTCGACTTGGCTGTATGACTTTTGGTAATCTGTTGAAAATAATACATACTTCAGATTCATACATTAGAATGTTCTGGATAAGTTGTGGGTTTTTTCCCATGGAGCCACCATCTATTGTACTTTAAAAAAATATTTGTCTTCCTTACGAGGATTCACAAATATTTTAACATTCATCTTGAGCTTTTGTTTCCTTCTAAATTCTTTCCTCAGTTGTAGTCGCATATGGAGGTCAGTAGAAAACGGAGTCATCGTTTTGTGATTCATCGCTGTGCGATCACCTTGCTCAGAGCATGCGAAGAACCTTGAAAACATGTTGATGCTATATTCTTTCTGTCCTCCACCAAAAGGAAAATGACACCTTCTCCATCGCTAGAATAAAGCTTGTTTTGTACATTGTTGAGAGATGTTCTTCTAGACGTAAGTTGTGGGTATAGTGTTTTTGGTGGATGCGTTCTCTCTCTCTCTCTCTCTCTCTCTCTCTCTCTCTCTCTCTCTCTCTCTCTCTCTCTCTCAAGGGTACTCTTCGTATAATCGTCACATCTTCAATGCATTCTTCAAACTCGACTCCTCCAACTTTTTTACTCCCTTTTATTTTGCAGAGTCTGTGTTCCTCTCTCACTTCATTCGCCGTTCTCAACAGTGTAAGTTTTCGGACAGGGAGTCTCTGTGGATGAGTCGGCCGTCACTTGATCCTCCTCCAATCATGGTTTGGAAGGCGTCTGTCAATCACTGCGCTACAGCTGGCATTCTCGCATCTGGGAGTTTCCAACTTCTTGGCTATTTTTAGGAGTCTGTGAATGAAGCTAACGCCCTGAGGTTTCAGAGAGGATGTGCTGGGTGGGAGTTCGTGACCTCTCTTTCGAAGCATCCGCAGGTGCAAGTGTTGGAAATGACATCTTAGTGTGCACACAAAAAACACGCCTTGTTAATGCGCAAAGACGTTCACGAGGAGAGGTCAAGTTAGTGGAAAAGGATTTTTGCTCATTCATGTAAATCTTTGCCTGTAAACACATCGGCAGCTGACTTGCGGCATTAGTTGCGTGTATCCTCTCTAAGAAGTACAGATTGCAAGACACTTGATGCTCGTATTATCAGCTGTTTTTTAACGTAGTCCCCCGTCGACATCAAAGTGCCTGAAAAGGACAGTGGTAAATATAACACAATAAGCTGAAGAGACATCTCTTCCTCTCAGTGTTGTCTACGACTCAAATGGCCATTAAGTCAGGGACTGGTGATGGTGCAGTGAGGGTTGAAGTTAATAACAGAAGAGGGACGCCACCGCGTCCGATTACGTTTGTACTAAAAATAAACGCCACAATCAGCACTATGCACCATGCCAGAGCTCGTAACAATACTTTTTTCTCTCAGTGCACTCTTGGACCGAAAGTGCCGGTGTTTGTTGCCAGTGTTCAGTACAATTTGTCTACCAGCACCTTCTTCAGGCCATTTCCTTGAGTAACGTATTTGCTTCTCGAAGTTCACTTAACATCGCAGTCCTCTCAGTTCAGTTCAGTTCAGTTCAGTCTCTTAACCCTGAGATGGGTTGTTGAGGCACCACTGATGACTTTCGGACAATTTTCCTCCATCGATCTCTATCCTCTGTGGCTCGCTGTGAGTCAGCAAAGGTCAAGCCTGTCCACTCTTTGATGTTGTCTTCCCACCTCTTTCTCTGCCTGCCTCTCCTTCTCCCACCTGGTACGGTACCTTGCAGGATGGTCTTGGCCAGCCCACTGCCTCTTGACACGTGACCGTACCACTTCAGCTTTCTGCTTTTCACGATTGAGAGCAGGTCTTCGTACTGTCCAATTGCTCTCCTGATCCTGTTGCTGACTCTCTCATTCGTGACAGTCCTCTACAACTCCCAATCATCGCAGCTCTGGCTGTTCGACTTCTTTCTGGGACAGGCCTGCCTGTCTCTCTCTCTATCTCTCTCTCTCTCTCTCTCTCTCCCTCTCTCTCTCTCTCTAACTCACTCATACAATCCTATCCCTAACCGAGTCATGCACCCTGCCCAGTACTTCAGGTCTACACATAGATGCATGGCGACTCTTCCACAGTATTGACAGTTCCCAATGGGTTTACTCCGGACCTGTTTGTTTGTCCAAGGCGCATCTCTGGGCGTTGACCGGATATGTCAACACTGGGGACTAGCCATCAGCTCCCTGCCTCGCCTTCATTGGCTGCAGCTGTAGCCTTATCTTTCTCCATGTCAGGAAGAAGCGTCGTCCTAATAAAGGCCAGCATGTTGGCATCTGAAAGTCAACAGGAGCTGTGCTTGAATGGGAAGCTGTTATTGTTTGGTCAGCAAGGGTCAGAGAGAGAGAAAGAGAGAGAGAAAGAGAGAGAGAGAGAGAGAGAGAGAGAGAGAAAGAGAGAGAGAGTATTCTTCCGTTTATCCTTCGTTCCTTTTCTGCTAAGAATCCATCGTTTTTTTCGTCGAGATGAATCGTTTCCTGTAGTTGTCAGAATGTCTTCCGCCTTTCTAAACGTCAAAAAATTGCATTGAATTATAGACAGGACACAATGATATTGGCTAGTGTTTCCTAAGGTAATGATCGCTAATTTGATAATTGAAAAATGGATATGCAGATTGACAAACGTCATATCTCTGCAATAATAACTTAACTTTAACTACATTCACGACGGACAGGCAAACCTCCCGCTTTGAATCTTGTATATGGACCATTAACCATGGACAACTGGAAACCCCGATGATGGACATTTTTTATACTGACGTGCTGGGGAAAAAAGTCTGTGAAAGTCTAGACTTTATGTAGCCCATATAATCGCGCCATCGCGGAATAAATGGAGGCCTCAGGTTTTTTTCTGGGCATCCTAACTGTCTTGCACAGATTATTCCGCCTTTTGATCTTTACTAGGTGAGTACCTACGGCTTGCCTGAAGGGAGAGGGCCCTTTGCTATCTTATGGTGATGACAGGTGATATCTGGGCGCCTTCTAATTTCATTTGTGCTAATAGTTGTGATAATGACAGGTTTGACCTTCTAAGCTTTAGGACAAGGATGTTTGGGAGATAGTCTATCGAAGGCCTAGTTTCAGACACTCAGTGCATGTCAACTTTTTTTCGAATCAAGATAGACAGCTCAGTTTTAGAGACCATACAGACTCTTCTAGAGAAACAGTTACTGTGAATACAATTCCTTTCCTTGAAAACGGTTGTCCAGAAGATTTGGGAACAGCTTTCCTTCTTATCCCGTAGTCACGAAGTATTTTCATGAAGATCAAGCAAGGAACACTGGCGTATCCTCTCTCAAGTTACCGTATTCGTTTTCAGTTTCTCTCCTATAGCTGGTTACAGTTATATGTAGAGATGGAAGGGTCGATTCTATATGGAGAGAAGCTAAAGACGATACCTCGCCCTGGTGGGGAGACTTGTTCGACTGGAAGAGCACGCTGTGTGGCCAAACGCCCTAGTGCTTCTCCACCTGCAGGGGTTCCTGTAGGAGGAGATCGTATTTCCCACACTCTATGGTCTAAGCCCACGCACTTACGTAGCTATGGAACCCTTTGCCAGGGTGAAACAGAAACCGTTTACCTGGTTTGTGTGTTGTGTTATCCTTCAGAACGTGCATGGCACTTATATGTGTTTGCAATTTATTCCTGAGAATTCTCCCATAAAAGACTGCTGTCGGTGAGATGAAAATACTTTTGTAAGCATACCAGGTTTCTTGTCGATTAAGAGACTTCGAGATGGGGGGAGTTTTATCTCATAATATTTCTTCTCATGGATCTGCAGACTGGATCACTCGATGCTTTATTAGACTAGTTGCACAGAGTCGATCTCTGTTGCATAAATCTTTAAGAACAAGATCGATAAAAACGGGATCGTTATCTGTTGTTTGCGAGTGGTTTCTGTATGTAATTGTTCTGATCGAAGAAAATTTCTCTGCTGTCTTCTCAGGCTTCATGAAGTAGAGGCAGTTTTTCTCACTGCGTGTGCTGCCAGGGTGAAATATTGCATTTTCGCAATCAAGAACCCTCCTACATCAGATAAAATGGCGGAAACCAGGCATTTAATGCTCCTTTAAAGTTTCTCATTTGTTAGATTATGTCAGACGAATTAAGTGATTGTGACTTTTTTGTGTCTATTCGAAGTCCTTGCGGACGAACGATGAACATTGGAAACAGCATCGCTGATCAAGAGTGACTCGGCCTCCCCCCCCCCCCCCCCCCTTTTTATCCCCCCTTCTCTTCCCTGCGAGACATTTTGTGTGCATGCACGTTGTTTTCGTTCGATGAGCATCCCACAAATCAAGTACTGTTGGGATTCTTCAGTCAATCCGCGAGTCATTAGACACTACCTGGATAATTAACTTGCTGTTAAAAGAACTGCGCAGCCACCGTCTAGGCTCTTTGGAAACTGTCTAGAAGACAAACCAGACAGAAAGTCAACTTCAACAGTTCCATCTGCCCAACACATGTGACCACTTCTTGTCAATGATCTGACCTCACTGTTAGACAAAACTTCTCGAACCTCTTTCCCCACCATTTGCTGTCGCTCGAATCGCTGGCCAAACCCCACCTAATAGAACCATTTGCTTATCTGCTGGAAATAATTGTTCTCACCATGTGTCCGCGTGGGAAACGTGTGATTGAAGGAACCAAATCCCGCTGTTCCAATAGTACAAGTACGCATTCTGCAGCAGTCCCTCCAGAGGAGCCAGTCTCTCTTCGTGGTGGGGGGCTTTCTAGAGAGGTGTGTAGAGCGAGCGCGGAAACGGCGCCGCCGACTGACTTCAGCGAGAAGAGAGAGAGAGAGCCATACTCGTAGCCCACGCTGCTTTAAGGATTCTCACCTCTCTGCCTGAACGTAACCTCGCTGACAGAAGCAAAGCACAAACCTCGCTAATGAATTTTCCTGTGTTCCATACGGAGAAGTATGGTAATGTGTGGTCCTACGATGCACATGCGACTGCTTTCTGAGTTTGTAGCCTACGAGAGTTACTGGCAGAGGGTGTTCTTTGTTGACGCTAGGATGCTTACAAACACCGGCCGATAATGAGCTAGGGTGTAACCATACTGCTTGTCTTCTTCTGGTTGTTAACGTTCGTTGAAGCAGAGCTGCGTTTCTTTAAGTCAGTGTAAATCAGCGAGAGACTGTTCCCCATTCACGCGAGAAGTGCAGTAGTGAAGCTTTCCTACGGCAGTTTGGCTTTGTTCTCCGTGTGTGGTTACAGAAAGCGTACAACCTTCCCAACATAGGACCCTATTGCATCCCATTGCTCTAACCAGAGGTGATCTCCGCGAACTTAACAGCTGTGTTGGTAACAGGCTGACGACGTTTCATTAAGGCTAATACCATCACGAACATTTCTTTGTTAAGCTTCAACAGTTCTTTCTTCTTGTTTGCCTGGATCATACGAACTAGCATTGCTTGAGCGTTGGATGATCACTAGTGGTGCAGACGACTTTGCCTGCGTGTTCTGTTAAATCTTCCAAACTTTCTTCAACTAATTTAATGCAAGAACATTTTTGGAAGTTGTGTTTTCACGTCAGCTATAGTATATCAGGCCGGTGTCTTACGCTGCAAAATGAAGGTCACTCACTTGATTTTTTTCTCGTGAGATTTCTTTCCCTCATGTCACGTTTCTTCTTGCAGGAAACTTGAGAGCGTGTACTAGCTTTAGGGAAGTCATCGGTCGCATCTGGGACTCGATGCGTTGAATCTCCCTTCCCTCATCAACGCCACATCTACTGAGAGCTGCTTGTGTTGCTTTTTCCATTTGGAGTTTCTCGGGAGGTCAGAGCAATGTTTTTTTTCCGTCTAGCCAAACTAGGCTCTCCGCTTTATGCTGAACTTGTGGTCTTCATTTTGCGCCCTCTCCACTTCATGGGCAGAGAGGAGACTCGGTCTTGACGGTGCTCTCGGATTCGGCAAATCCATAAACAGAGTCTTAGACAGAGATCTGCGAGGAGTGAGGGTCAGGTGTCGTGGAGTGCTCGTCCTACGAGGCGAATGTATTCCTTGCTTCCAGCGCAGTCGTAAATGTCGTTTACCAAGATTTCACTTCAGTTCCAGGAGCGCCTGTCCTTCCGGAGCTTGGATTTTTTTTTCACCAGCCACTCCACGGTGCCTTCCCGTCTTTTTGTGG
>JAWQFJ010023558.1:52500-75000 GCA_034096865.1 Theodoxus fluviatilis | reverse complement strand
ATTCTATTTTAACAAAGTTCTGAGTATTCTTAGTCATGTAAACATGTGCTTGCATCTAATTAGTCGACGCTGTCACTCCAGCAGTTGTGGATCGTTGCTGACTCCCTAAAAGTCACGAATGTTTATTTCTTTGCGATTGAATCGTAAATTTGAAACAGTGTCTCCTCCCATCAATCATATATTCAGTCTTGAGAGTTTTGTTCGATAATGACCTCTGACCAGTACAATGTTGTGGCCCCTGTCGCATATCAAAGAAGCGGTTCTCATTCGTGTCACTAGTTTGCCTTTTCTGAGTTTTCCCTCTAGACTACTGAATCTGAACCCATGCAGTGTGCAAGAGCAACTGTTCAAACTAAATACATCTAATGACGTGCGGTGACGTAGAAAGTAGTTTCGGATAGAGACGTCTACACTCCCTATGTAAGTAACAGGAATAGAAAACATTTAAGACACATTGATGACTGATATAGTATATTATGGCCCATGGTATTATTTTTATCGTCCATTCTTCCATCCACATTGAATAGTCAATTTGCTTTGTCATGTGTATTTCATGCGGTGCTGGCGTATTCACAGATCCAATCGTCTTAACACTAGTACTACACGTCATGGACTGGAGTCAATGTCATGATGTGGTGGCGAAGTAGAGGACATCAAAAACATCTACGACAGTGGTATTCCCGGGAGAAGAAAGCCAATTCATCTCATGGCGTGTAAGAGGGCTATTCTCAATCTACTCGAAGAAGTATGAAGCTTTCAAAGGAAAGGGAAAGTTTATTTGGCAGCCTCGAAGCATAAATCTTTCCAGTCTGACTGATGCACCATACGAAATGGTTTTAGTTATATATGCGTTGTTCTGCTGTAATGGAAAATGCCGCATCGTTGAACGACAGCCCCTAGCAGGCGTTAGGAAGGCTGGGTCACTAGTTTTCCCCATATCCACTCGGAGACCAATCTGTCGGTCACTAAGCCTTTGCGTGTTCTGCATAAAAGGTGCTAGAATACTCTAGTGACATGTTTAGAGCACGGCAGTTTTTGTTCCAATTACGAAATGAATCTACGGCGACAACGGAAAGATTAGCTTTTTCTTCTAGGAGATTTCCGTGCAGTATTCGCGTACGTCAAAGTGAAAGGCTTTTTACTCAGCGTGTTCATCGGGGGATTCGAGTTATGGATTTGTCCAAAAACTTTTCTTGTCACGTTTTATCACTTGAGAGACTGGTATTTCTATCAAAAGAGATTTGTTGAAATAACACATTGAGAACCTGTCAGTCCGGGTTTTTTTTAGGGGTGGGGGTGGGGCTGGGGGTGGGTTTGGGGGGTGGGTTTGCTGCATCTTTGCGATATACTGTTTGCATTTATCACAGTCCACACTTACACAACTTTGTACAGAAGAAGTGTAGTATTTTAACAGAGTTATACAAATGCTCTTAAATGACGCTATGCATTTGCAGCAATATTTGAGGTAGAAACGAGCAGATATCTTGGACTGGTCTCTATTCTAGCCCTGTTTGATGACAAGACGTCCTATACTGTACAAAGAATGATCTGGGACACCAAAAAGGACAGATCAGATTCCACATCATTCACGCAGAGACCTACTAGACCATTCTGGAAATTCTGTGGAGACTGATCTGGCAAACTTAGACTAATGGTGAAGTCATGCAAAAAGCGGCTTACACAAAGACCCTACACATGGCACGCTAAGGTGACCGTGCGAAACAACGCTTCCTCTGCAAACTGATCGTATTCTCTGCCGCACGTGTTTTACCTGTGAGGAACATTGATGTAGACCTCTCCAGAGCTTGTTTTGTGCTCAGAGTCGTCTGCTGTCGTGCAGCTGTGACCCAGGGTTTGAGAGTCGCCCTACGGGAGCCACAGCTGAATATAGATCTTATTTTTCTGCATGAAGCATGTCGTTCAAACAGCCACTAAATCTCAAGGCAAACAAAAAGGCATGCTCGTCGTGCTACTGGGCTAGCTTTGAATGCTCGTCGATGGCATGAGGTGGGCTCCAAAAGCACCACCGCCGCGAACAAAGCCAGGTAATCCATCACCATCTGGCGTTGCAAATCGGTGTGCAGGGGGCTGGCGGACCTAAGTACGTCGAATTACGCAGGTTCGGCCTGATCAGATTCGCACTGAGGCCGTCGATCCGAAAGATGGACCCAGAATCAATAGAGGTCAAGCTCCGTTCGCGTAGGAAGTCTTCGCTTCGTTGGCGATCGTTTGGTCGATGTGGCCACATGTTAAAGTCCCTTTACACGGTATCAGAGATAATCAGTGCTGTGGCAGATCATGTCTTTATGGGCGCGCAATGGTGATTCATCAGCCGAGTAGTCCCCCAGCTTTGCAGGGTGGTTTCTCGGTGGAATGTTTCCCAGTGCATTGTGTGTATCCTGTAGCAAGTATTCATATCTCGGTTTGATATCCAAGCCGATGCATGATTGATTCTTTTAAGTTCCAACATGATGCCTGTGGCAGATCCGTGGTAAACACGTAGACAAAGTATTCGCGTCTTTTGGAACAGAGCAATCTCCTCCAAGGAGTCTTGGTCATAAAGTGTGATAAGGAGATAGCGTTCTGTGTCCAGAGGTAACTCCTAATTCCCTCCACCAACGACAGACGCAGTTCGTGTAAATGTCCATTGTGTTCTGTCACGGGATTATTGAGAAAAATCACTGCTGAATCCCACCACGTATATCTAGGTGGATGTCCAGGCGGAGCAATCACACGGAAGCACAACCGGGAATACGATGAAGACAAGCACCCCATTCCGCGGACCCACTGCTTATGATATTGGGCGATCCATCCTTGCTGATTGCCCAAGTTGGAAGGTGCAGGGTAATGTACTTCGTGTGTTAAAAGTACTTATTGCTTCTGACTGCAATTTTTCTGTCTTTGGTAATCATCCAGTGTACCACTCGTACGCTTTGTAACTGCAATGCACGGTGTAAATGACGTCACATATTTGCAGTTTTAATTTTTCGTAATAAAGAAGTAGTCATGTTGTGCTTAGTTTGTATATAGTGTTTACTATACATAGTATTTCTAAAAGCTGCTTGTTGTATCATAGGAATATTAAAATAAACTAGAAACTAATGTTAGTCCTGAGTGGCAGGATATTGTTGCTTGTATCGCGCCATAATGTGTAATCAGTCCCAGTTTCTAACGGTGTTATGGAAGCAAACAAAACAATTGATTAATCGAACCATCAACAAAACGCTGCCATCGCTGACACTAAAGGCGACTGATTGCCGGTACTACAGTCTCGCTGGTACACAAGCAGGCTCCCCTTGGACGATTCATTCGTCACTGTCTTCCCAGGAGGGACTACGTGCTTGGAGCAAGGACAAAGCAGACACGTGGTCTAAATCCAGACAAGCAGCTATGTGTTTCCACGCACAGTGCGAGTACATCTGTACATTATGCTTGGTGTCAGTGGAACGACCTCCCAAGACTCATCTCGTCTTGACGTCACGGTCCATGGACTCCGCAGAAAGGTGCTCATGTCTGGACAACCTTGAGCAAATGGCGAAGGGGTCAAACAAAACGCACGTTTCCGTATTGGGTTGTTCCACCCCTATAACTCTGTCACCAGACCCTGGAGGCGGCGAGGTGTAGACCCACGTTGTGGTTTTGCAACATCTCGAAGCACTCACTGCTTACTATCCTGACGTCTGCGAGGCTTTTGGGAAGGGTCATGACATTCGGACACACGAGCGTCGTTGTTTCAAGACAGCGGGTCTCTCTCCCCACCAAAAGGCAACGGCTATCACGTAGACAATCATTAATCAACGAGTCCTTGAGCAAAGGACAAAGATGGAGTTTCATAACACACCCATGGGTGTAAGGTGTCCCGATCTGTATAATGAGATTTCTTGTGTTCTGTGTTCTCAAATATCATTGAGAGAGAGAGAGAGAGAGAGAGAGAGAGAGAGAGAGAGAGACAGCCAGACACAGACAGACAGACAGACAGACAGACAGACAGACAGACAGACAGACAGAAAGACAGACAGACAGACAGACTGAAGGACAGAAAGAGAAACAGACAGACAGACTGAAGACAGACTGAAGGACAGACAGACAGACAGACTGAAGGACAGACAGACTGAAGGACAGGCAGACAGACAGACTGAAGAACAGACAGACAGATAGAAGGACAGACAGACAGAAGGACAAACAGAGAGAGACAGACAGAAGGACAGAGAGACAGAAGGACAGAGAGACAGAAGGACAGAGAGGCAGACGGAGAGAAGGACAGACAGACAGACGGAGAGAAGGACAGACAGACAGACGGACAAACAGACGGACAGACAGACAGACAGACAGACAAGACAGACGGATGGACATACAGACAGACAGACAGAAGGACAGACGGATAGACAGACGGACAGACAGACAGACAGACAGACACACACACACACACATACACACATACACACATACACACACACACACACACACACACAGAGCGGGGGGGGGGGGGGGGGGGGGGGGAGGACAAAAGGAACTCATAATGAACGGGACAGACGTAGAAAACAAATCATGGTAAAGATGTATATATATATATATATAAATATAAACGCGGGAAAACACTTCGACTCGGAGATTCTGACATGTACACCTACGCGCATAAACAGGAACAACCGTGAGTGACAGCACGCCCGCCAATTGGACAGAAAGAGACTCTCATGCTCGGACATCGCCAGACAAATGCACAAACAAATACAGACAGGTGTTCAGACGCCCATGCAGACACGCGCGTTCAGCAGTGCCTGAGGTAGAGAGACAGATTTTGGGAAATGGAGAAAATCAAACACCACCGGAATTAGTTATTTGCCCCTTGGTGGTTCTTTTTTTATTAGAAGGGAAATTGTGAGAAGATTAATGCTGCAAAGCTCATTTAACCCAGACCGCAAACGAGACACGAGATGACAGTTTGGAAGTAGGAGGGAACCGCACATAATCGGCATCGGAGAGGCTGTCTGCAGACTTCATCTCTCCAACGTCATTGGCGATCCTAAAGTACCCATCGAGGCCATCAAATCGGGGACTGCGGGTAACTCTATACACGACTTTGCTTTCGGACGAGTCTAGGCGCCTGCAGAGGTGGGCACTGTATCAAACACAGGGCCAGGGTGACGCAAGGTCGTGTCAACGGTCTTACAATGGGGTCTACGTGACAATGGCTGGCGAGGTCCTCATTTGCTCGGAGGACGTGTTGAGGGAATGGGGTGGAAGTAGAGGGTCGATAGAATTCAGGAGCGGTCTGCAGGGCTTTTGAAGTAGGCTGATTTCAATGACAGTTTGCCTTGGGGAAAAAAAGTCATGTTTCAAAGGTTCTGCGTCTCATTATGAAAACAGGCAAATTCAGTATGCAGTTGAGACAATTGCAAACGTGTTGTTTCTCTATGTTTTTGTTCGTGTCTTTTCGTTTCTCTTTTTATATCTTTTGTGACGAAACAAAGGACCTCTTCGTCGTCGTGTTCGTCCCTCTAAGACTCTTGAAAGCAAAGTGTCAGTGATATTTTTTGCGCACTGACTGCAGGTGCAGTCATTGTAATTTACAGTAAAACGCAACCCGCCTCTTTTCGTGAAGAAGTCCGATCAACTTCATGTTGACGGGAAAAGTTGCAAAACCTTCTTTCACTGACGAGACATGCAACAGATCCCTCGGTGCGATTAAAAACAATTAGCTGGTGTTTTGCTTTATTGGAACCCTTCACAGAACAGAACCCGTTTCCCGGTGATATTCGCACCATCACGTTAAAACTTACTACTCTTCCGTTTGTTTGTTTTTGTGATAGTTCGTTCTTGCAAAATTACCAGAAATGGTGCACTTAACCTATCCTCATTATATGCTAGTCTGCCACGATGAATAAATGGAATACACTGTGTCCGTAATAAAACTGCACCTGAATGATTTGCCTACATTCGTGCGGCATATGGCTCATATTTATCTCTTTCTGAAGTTATCGTCTGTATCATGATGCAAGAAATGATACCACCTAAACGAAACATACCGTCTACCAGCACTTTCTAAAATTGTTTAAATAGAAGTTGAGAAAGTTTGCACTGTCTTTACTATTCTATTTCTCACAACCAGAAGGTCTATCGAGTATGAAGAGGTCATTTTTGTCGACCAACGTCAATGATTCTTCCGAGCTATTATTGCTGTAAAGAAACCACTTGCTTGTTCTGCAGGCGAAGCACCGCGAGGCAGCTAGTTATCGATGCTTTATCATAAACAAGAATCACTGGGAGCAGTTTCCACACGAGTATGATGAAAATGACAAGTTTCTAATTAAGACTTAATCTTGTCCAGACAGGCGAGCTATTTGTGAACCTTGTTTATTAACACGCTTTTGGTTTCAAAGGAAGCTCTCTCACGCCCTGCCGAGTGGGATTTGATCGTCGATGATATGCTATTTCTCTCTCCCTCGCTTCCTTTCGACTTCTTTCCATTTTTCTCCATCTTCTGACTCGCCCCAAGGATTTACTTTCGGCAGTCCACACGCTGTTTCCAGTGCTAGTGTTTCCTTTTTCTTGCCTCCTCTTTTCCCTTCCCGCCCTCTTCCTACATGTATATCTGGTACGAAGTCTGCGTGCGGTCCTCCTATCAGCACATCGTAACCTCTCGGCAAAAAACAAAAGTCCACCTTTATTACCTTCAATGTCTTTATCGCTTATCCTTCCATAGCTCTTCTACTTACTTCCACCCGTCCTCACCATCTATCCGCGTACCAGCTCCATATTTACTCGCTTCGTCTTCATGTCCTTGACACAATCGGCTGTTGCTTCTTTTTGCGTCTACTGCTTCTGTTTCTTCAGTTCCTTCTGCCTGTTAAGCTACTGGCCCTCCTGCTCCTGCGTCTTCTGTTGTTCCCCCTTTTTCAGTTTTTCCCGCTTCTCCCGTTGTTCCCGCTTCTCCCGTTGTTCCCGCTTCTCCCGTTGTTCCCGCTTCTCCCGTTGTTCCCGCTTCTCCTGTTGCGCCTGCCTCTTATGCTGTCCCTACTTCTCCAGTTGTTCCTGCCTCTCCCGTTCCTGCTTCTTCTGCTGTCCCTGCTTCTTCTGCTGCCCCTGCTTCTTCTGCTGTTTCTGCTTCTTCTGCTGTCCCTGCTTCTTCTGCTGTTTCTGCTTCTTCTGCTGTTTCTGCTTCTTCTGCTGTTTCTGCTTCTTCTGCAGTCCCTGCTTCTTCTGCTGTCCCTGCTTCTTCTGCTGTCCCTGCTTCTTCTGCTGTTTCTGCTTCTTCTGCTGTTTCTGCTTCTTCTGCTGTCCCTGCTTCTTCTGCTGTCCCTGCTTCTTCTGCTGTTTCTGCTTCTTCTGCAGTCCCTGCTTCTTCTGCTGTTTCTGCTTCTTCTGCTGTCCCTGCTTCTTCTGCTCTCCCTGCTTCTTCTGCTGTCCCTGCTTCTTCTGCTGTTTCTGCTTCTCCTGTTCTTCCTGCTTCTTCTGCTGTCCCTGCTTCTTCTGCAGTCCCTGCTTCTTCTGCTGTTTCTGCTTCTTCTGCAGTCCCTGCTTCTTCTGCTGTTTCTGCTTCTTCTGCTGTCCCTGCTTCTTCTGCTCTCCCTGCTTCTTCTGCTGTCCCTGCTTCTTCTGCTGTTTCTGCTTCTTCTGCTGTCTCTGCTTCTCCTGTTGTTTCTGCTTCTTCTGCTGTTTCTGCTTCTTCTGCTGTCCCTGCTTCTTCTGCTGTTTCTGCTTCTTCTGCTGTTTCTGCTTCTTCTGCTGTCCCTGCTTCTTCTGCTGTTTCTGCTTCTTCTGCAGTCCCTGCTTCTTCTGCTGTTTCTGCTTCTTCTGCTGTCCCTGCTTCTTCTGCTGTTTCTGCTTCTTCTGCTGTTTCTGCTTCTTCTGCTGTTTCTGCTTCTTCTGCTGTCTCTGCTTCTTCTGCTGTCCCTGCTTCTTCTGCTGTTTCTGCTTCTTCTGCTGTTTCTGCTTCTTCTGCTGTTTCTGCTTCTTCTGCTGTTTCTGCTTCTTCTGCTGTTTCTGCTTCTTCTGCTGTCCCTGCTTCTTCTGCTGTTTCTGCTTCTTCTGCTGTTTCTGCTTCTTCTGCTGTCCCTGCTTCTTCTGCTGTTTCTGCTTCTTCTGCTGTTTCTGCTTCTTCTGCTGTCCCTGCTTCTTCTGCTGTCCCTGCTTCTTCTGCTGTTTCTGCTTCTTCTGCTGTCCCTGCTTCTTCTGCTGTTTCTGCTTCTTCTGCTGTTTCTGCTTCTTCTGCTGTCCCTGCTTCTTCTGCTGTTTCTGCTTCTTCTGCTGTCCCTGCTTCTTCTGCTGTTTCTGCTTCTTCTGCTGTCCTGCTTCTTCTGCTGTCCCTGCTTCTTCTGCTGTTCTGCTTCTCTGCTGTTCTGCTTCTTCTGCTGTCCCTGCTTCTCCTGCTGTCTCTGCTTCTTCTGTTGCTCCTGCTTCTTCTGCTGTCCCTGCTTCTTCTGCTGTTCCTGCTTCTTCTGCTGTCCCTGCTTCTTCTGCTGTTTCTGCTTCTTCTGCTGTCTCTGCTTCTTCTGCTGTCCCTGCTTCTTCTGCTGTCCCTGCTTCTTCTGCTGTTTCTGCTTCTCCTGTTCTTCCTGCTTCTTCTGCTGTCCCTGCTTCTTCTGCTGTTTCTGCTTCTTCTGCTGTCCCTGCTTCTTCTGCTGTCCTGCTTCTTCTGCTGTCCCTGCTTCTTCTGCTGTCCCTGCTTCTTCTGCTGTCCCTGCTTCTCCTGTTGTTTCTGCTTCTTCTGCTGTTCCTGCTTCTTCTGCTGTCCCTGCTTCTTCTGCTGTTCCTGCTTCTTCTGCTGTTCCTGCTTCTTCTGCTGTCCCTGCTTCTCCTGCTGTTTCTGCTTCTTCTGCTGTCCCTGCTTCTTCTGCTGTCCCTGCTTCTTCTGCTGTTCTGCTTCTTCTGCTGTCTGCTTCTTCTGCTGTTCCTGCTTCTTCTGCTGTCCCTGCTTCTTCTGCTGTTCCTGCTTCTTCTGCTGTCCCTGCTTCTTCTGCTGTCCCTGCTTCTTCTGCTGTCCCTGCTTCTTCTGCTGTTCCTGCTTCTTCTGCTGTCCCTGCTTCTTCTGCTGTTCCTGCTTCTTCTGCTGTCCCTGCTTCTTCTGCTGTCCTGCTTCTTCTGCTGTCTCTGCTTCTTCTGCTGTCCCTGCTTCTCTTGTTGTTTCTGCTTCTTCTGCTGTCTTCTGCTGTCCTGCTTCTTCTGCTGTCCTGCTTCTTCTGTTGTTCCTTCTTCTTATGCTGTCCCTGCATCTCCTGCTGTCTCTGCTTCTACTCATGCTCCTGCTTCTTCTGCTGTCCCTGCTTCTTCTGCTGTCTCTGCTTCGTCTGTTGCTCCTGCTTCTTCTGCTGTCCTGCTTCTTCTGCTGTCCCTGCTTCTTCTGCTGTCCCTGCTTCTCCTGTTGTTTCTGCTTCTTCTGCTGTTCTGCTTCTTCTGCTGTCCCTGCTTCTTCTGCTGTCCCTGCTTCTTCTGCTGTTTCTGCTTCTTCTGCTGTCCCTGCTTCTTCTGCTGTCCCTGCTTCTTCTGCTGTTTCTGCTTCTTCTGCTGTCCCTGCTTCTTCTGCTGTTTCTGCTTCTTCTGCTGTCCCTGCTTCTTCTGCTGTTTCTGCTTCTTCTGCTGTCCCTGCTTCTTTTGCTGTCCCTGCTTCTTCTGCTGTCCCTGCTTCTTCTGCTGTCTCTGCTTCTTCTGCTGTCTCTGCTTCTTCTGCTGCCCCTGCTTCTCCTGTTGTTTCTGCCTCTCCCGTTGCTCCTGCTTCATCTGCTGTCCCTGCTTCTTCTGCTGTCCCTGCTTCTTCTGCTGTTTCTGCTTCTTCTGCTGTCCCTGCTTCTCCTGTTGTTTCTGCTTCTTCTGCTGTCCCTGCTTCTTCTGCTGTCCCTGCTTCTTCTGCTGTCCCTGCTTCTTCTGCTGTCCCTGCTTCTTCTGCTGTCCCTGCTTCTTCTGCTGTTTCTGCTTCTTCTGTTGTTCCTGCTTCTCCTGCTGCTCCTGCCTCTCCCGTTGTTCCTGCTTCTTATGCTGTCTCCTTTTTCTGCTGTTTATTGCCTCTTCTGCTGTCCCTACTTCTTCTGCTGTCCCTGCTTCTTCTGCTGTTTCTGCTTCATCTGCTGTCCCTGCTTCTTCTGCTGTCCCTGCTTCTTCTGCTGTCCCTGCTTCTTCTGCTGTCCCTGCTTCTCCTGCTGTTCCTGCATCTTCTGTTCCTGCTTCTTCTAATGTCTCTGCTTTTCCTGTTGTTTCTGTTCCTGTTGTTCCTGCTTCTTCTTCTGTTTCTGCTTCTTCTGTTGTTTCTGCTTTTCTTGACCCTCCTGCTTTTTCTGATGCCCCTGCTTGATTTGTTGTTCCTACTTCACCTGTTGTTCTTGCTTCTTCTGTTGTTTCTGTTTCTTCTGCTGTTCCTGCTGCTCCTGTTTCAGTTTTTCCTCCTGATCCTCCTTCCCCTCTTTCGCCTTCTGATTACCTTCGTCGTCACCACCACTATCACTGCATCTACTTTGTCACTGTTGCCATAATCGAAGTCACTAATGCTCTTCCTCGCACCTCCTGTCCCTGTCATGTTCTCATTTCCACTGCCATTTCTGATGGGCATGTAGACGTCACTTCGTCCGAAATGACAATGTCGACCGAGGAAGGAGTGCCAAACAAGAGCAATGTCCATTCTGGTTTCCTCTGAATCCTAATGATCCTTAATGAGGGATTTGCTCTGCCGAAGGTTACGGAGTCCCATTGACACACTCTGATGCATTGCACGTCAACTTTTAGTTGCGCTGCGACAGACCTGTTTATTCGTCCAAGTGAATGTTGTCTAATTAGCCCGTACTTTTCAATGCCATCGACCTCTTATAGACGTCCTTTTTATTAGATACCAATATGACTGGTCTGTTTGTATACTTGAATGCTATCCAATTAGCCCACTCTCTTCAATGTCATGGTATGCGTGCATTGTCATTAAATATTGATCATGGAATCTTTGTGGAATGACCCTAGTCGTCGTGGAACAAAGCCAAAGATTGAAAATGTGTGTAAGGTCTTCACACATAAGTGCTCAACATACTTGATAGTGAACTCATGTGCACATCTTTTTGAGAGCACATGTCACGCTCTTCGTGTCGATATTGCGGGAAACTTTGCAAACTAATTTAAATGTCGTAGGAAATCGTACAGTCACGTGTTCCATTTGTCTGCAGTTACCAGCTGTTCTTATCTAACTGATGCTTAGAAAATGTATCTGTCAAGTAATCCACCTTTTGATCAGCTGGAACCCATGATTATGCAGATTTGTCATTTTATGGCCACGATAAAGGTCCATGATCATGGGTTTCAGTTCTTGATGGGGGCATCGAGCAACAACTGGTTCAAGCAGTTCTCTAACACGTGTTCAGCGTCTTTTCTCAACCACTCAATTCATGTTGCAGTGATTATTAAGGTATCAAAGGTTTGTGAGAATCGAAGTAACTTGTCGATTTCATAAACTCGTTTTTCCTTTCCTTTCGTTTGTGTACCATTTTTACCGTTTGTTTGTTTGCTTTCGGTTTGTTTGTTTGTTTAATTCCTCTTTGAAAATCTATCAATGTCCTTCATTCCTGTTGTTGCTATATTCCAGATCATGGGGCACACAAACAACGCATTCCAGTTGAAGACCCATGAGCCAGTGATTGCCTCACGGTCTTCTGTGCCCACCAAGCTGAACGCTCACAGTGCAGTCAACGGCGGCGGTAAGTTCTCATATTTCAGTATACACTTAGATCTCTCAACAGTGACAGACACCCATGTAGGCAAACAACTCGCTCAGAGGCGATGGCGGGGGGAGGAGCCTTTCATTGTGGGGCAAGTACCAGACTGGATAGAAGCTACATTAGAAATGGATACTGAAAGGCGAGTTTGCTGTGCTATAAGTGGTCATTTCTTAAGAAGAAACTATACGATAGTCATTGGACAGTCTACCATGTATACAAGAAAAATATTAATGCATACGATAAATGATATTGACCTATTTGAAGACTGTTTTAGAGCAGTCTATACACTGGTGTAATTATGTTATTGTCAGATGCATCATTGGAAAAAGCCGTCATGTTACAAACGTCCTAGTCCTCAGACATTTTGATTTATAACGCCCGTGGTATTATTTTGAGCTTTGATGGACTGAGTCTTGCTTACGAGTCAGTTAGAGAGACTTTTCACAAAAAGTTGAAAGCATGTCTTTGTAAAGCTAGTATGCACAGCAGCCCGACATGGGTGGGAGGATCTGAAGAGGAAAAACATCAGCAACGCTGGCAGCAAAACCTGATTTCACAGTTGCGATTTCCCGCCATCACTGATCGATGTTGCTGTTCTTTGTTGCCACTTTCTGTTTTGCTCAGCCCAAGGCCAGGCCTTCTTTTTGCGCTTTGCACTTCTCACTGTGATGGTTTTCACCACTGTCTGCACGTATTTGATAGTCCTGCACCTTTGAACTGGACAGACGTTTTGGCATTTTTATCAAAGTTCTTCCTTTGTCCGCTGGGGTCGTCCATCAAGTAGCTGCAACTGGAATAAGAATGATAACTGTTTATTGCCCAAGGTATTGTCTATGCAACGGTGTCAAACAGTAAACTTGGATAAGTTGTTGGGCTAGTTCTAATTTTTGTCAAATCCTGAAAATATCACATTTGCTCTTTAGTACATAAGTATTAAAAGTCGTGTTGATATTGTCTCACGGAAATCGCTGTTTCAAAATTTTCACGAGATCTTGCGCATTCATATATGTCCCCCTCCTATATTTTGAATAACTTGTAAAGCACATGAAAGACTGCCTCGGGCACAATGATGTGGCAAGTCTGGTGGTAAATAGGTTTTACGTTGCTTTTTGACAAAGTTACTGTTGTTGCTGCAGCACAAGGCACCCTGGATGTAAATCAACTTCATTGCGTCTTCCTTTGTGTGTGTTCTCATCTATGAGCACGAGCCTGTAGTGAAAATGTTTTGCGCCAGATACAGGCTGAATAGTTCCGTGATAATCAAAGGGGCTACTTCCATGGACGTTTGGGGGAGCTGTTCATGTAGTCTTCACTGACACAGAGGTTTGTATTTAATTTGCCACCTGCTTGCAACATGGGTGATTTCTCTATCGAAGTGTCTTCGTTTATCTCTTCTGCACAGACGACGACCAGAATGATTTGCCTACTCCAGAGACAGATAACGAGGAAGAGCAGAATGAGAATGAGGAGGGTAAGCTGAAGATGAACTAGAAGTTCAGTAGAGAGTCCATTGTGTTACCGACATTACTGACAAGCATGCGCACATTTTGTGGTGTAGGATTTTGGTGTCAGAGCTCATGTAGTCTGTAGTACCAATATTTGTTTGGTGCTTTTTGTCAATGGTTTTGCTACCAGCCACTGCTTGAAGATCTTGCGACTCATACAATAATCATGGTTATGCACAGAACAATATATGTGCACGCGCATAAATTACTTTGCAATCTTTCTTCCCAACGTTTGCTGATATTTTGATTCAGTGGTTGAAAATATGTATTCAGGATGAAAATACACAGAAGAAAAAAGGAAATTTAAGCATTGAACGTAATAGAACATAAAAAGCAGTTTTCGATTTGCCTTGGGAATAGAAATAGTGTCGTGAATCCATCCATATATCCATTCATATATCCATATATCCATTTATTCATTCATTTATTCATTCATTTTTTCATCCATTCATTTATTCATTCATTTATTCATTCATTCATTCATTTTATCATTCGTGTATTCATTAATTCATTCATTCATTCATCTATTTATATGTTTGTTCATTCGTTCTTTCCTTTCTTCGTTTGTTCATTTATTTATTTTCCTTTAAATTATTTAATTAATTAATTAATTAATTAATTTATCTATCTATCTATCTATCTATCTATCTATCTATCTATCTATCTATCTATCTATCTATCTATCTATCTATCTATCTATCTATCTATCTATCTATCTATCTATCTATCTATCTATCTATCTATCTATCTATCTATCTATCTATCTATCTATCTATCTATCTATCTATCTATCTATCTATCTATCTATCTATCTATCTATCTATCTATCTATCTATCTATCTATCTATCTATCTATCTATCTATCTATCTATCTATCTATCTATCTATCTATCTATCTATCTATCTATCTATCTATCTATCTATCTATCTATCTATCTATCTATCTATCTATCTATCTATCTATCTATCTATCTATCTATCTATCTATCTATCTATCTATCTATCTATCTATCTATCTATCTATCTATCTATCTATCTATCTATCTATCTATCTATCTATCTATCATCTATCTATCTATCTATCTATCTATCTATCTATCTATCTATCTATCTATCTATCTATCTATCTATCTATCTATCTATCTATCTATCATCTATCTATCTATCTATCTATCTATCTATCTATCTATCTATCTATCTATCTATCTATCTATCTATATCTATCTATCTATCTATCTATCTATCTATCTATCTATCTATCTATCTATCTATCTATCTATCTATCTATCTCTATCTATCTATCTATCTATCTATCTATCTATCTATCTATCTATCTATCTATCTATCTATCTATCTATCTATCTATCTATCTATCTATCATCTATCTATCTATCTATCTATCTATCTATCTATCTATCTATCTATCTATCTATCTATCTATCTATCTATCTATCTATCTATCTATCTATCTATCTATCTATCTATCTATCTATCTATCTATCTATCTATCTATCTATCTATCTATCTATCTATCTATCTATCTATCTATCTATCTATCTATCTATCTATCTATCTATCTATCTATCTATCTATCTATCTATCTATCTATCTATCTATCTATCTATCTATCTATCTATCTATCTATCTATCTATACTATCTATCTATCTATCTATCTATCTATCTATCTATCTATCTATCTATCTATCTATCTATCTATCTATCTATCTATCTATCTATCTATCTATCTATCTATCTATCTATCTATCTATCTATTTATCTATTTATCTATTTATCTATCTATCTATCTATCTATCTATCTATCTATCTATCTATCTATTTATCTATTTATTTATTTATTTATCTTCTAACCCATGTTAACTCCTTGTTCTTCTTTCTAACGTGGATTTAGATCTGGTTTGCAGAGGGGAATTGGCCATTAGAAAAGTACTCTGGTTTTAAGGAGGGATATCATTCTTTCGTAACCTGCGAATTGAATTTGGGAGCTGTCGGACTGGCCCATGGATGCCCCGCGGTCGTGGTGGTTTCGCCTTCTCGATCGATTCTTGCCACATTCGGAAGTTTTTCGCTTCATGAATTCCTGATTGTGTTACCTAGCGATCGAATTTAGTGCCAGGGAGGGGGATTTAGCCATGGAGTCGTCGTAATAGGGATCGTGAGTACAGGAAACATTCAAATCGTGGCAGGGGAGTATCCTTTTGTAGGTAAACTGTACGCTCGTTGTGTAATTATGCAAGGATCTGGTTGTGGGTACAATAAATTGTTTGCATGACTGACATGCATGACGCTCTCACTATCCTTGTATTAACACGTCAATGAGCATAATTCCAGAAGTAATTACAGTGGCTATGGAATCTGCTAATAATGGTTTGCATGTGGTTGGGTCTAAACGTCAAAGCAAGCAGCCCGACGTCTCTGGGATTGTGTGTGATTGCAGCATGGACTGTGTTGTAAGCCATCTCCAGTGTTTACCTAGAGGGGCTTGGTTTGTTGTTGCAAGTCTCTGTGTGTCTCAACTTGAACCTTTCGATACCTGCCATATACTACATTTTTCATCCTCACCCTAGAACTAACTTTTCCAGAGTAATAATGAGAATGGCTATTTTCTGTTTGCTTGCTAGTCCAAGTTTTTAAAAAACCTCACTTAACTTTTCGGGCATTTCAACTTGAATAATCTACTGCAGACCAGATTGTTCTTTACTGCCTTAAAATTGTCTTATGAATGTTCTCACGTTAGGCTGAGTGGAAAGACAACCCTGAATCAGATAAGTTGTTTTTCTTCAGGTAAATTCAATGACCCTCGGAAACGACACATTAAAGCAGACTATTACTTTGACAATGATGAAGGTGACTTGTATTTTTTTCTCTTCAATGTTTTACAAGGTAAAAATGAAAAGGCGCAGCTTTTTGAACAAAGTCCTCTGCCGTGCGATGAGTAAGTAATTCGTACTGTTGCGTTTGCCCCAGAGGATCTCGCATTAGTCCTCATGATTCAGCACTACATTCTCACTCAGTTACTTCTTGGTCGGCTGTTTTATTTACCATCGTCATTCTTCGCTGATACTGGGGATATGACAGGACATAACAGATATCAAGGGATTCGGCACCCGTCGGAAAGGATTTTCCCATCGAGCTATTGCAAGCCAAGGGACTAAAAATGTTTCAGTATTTGCACCGCCCCTTGTCCTTGTGCATGGCAGGCGGGGCAAAGTTCGCCGTCGGCCCTCCAGAGAAGGCTGAAGAAGATGAAGGAGAAGACCCAGCGACTGAGACAGTGGAAAAGTGGACTCCCTTCCTCATGCTCAAAGGACAGATGATCTATATGGCGGAGTGGGACGCCATCATGTTCCTCGGAGTTCCTCTGTGAGTTCATAGTGCACGAAAGCACGTATGCATGTATGTGTATATATTCTTGTGCAAACGCATGTACACACAAACACACACACACACACACACACACACACACACACACACACACACACACACACACACACACGTATGTACGTGCAAACACGCGAACCTAGCTGAAAATCTAACTCACATGCATGACTGGTCATCTGCAGGATGGACTCCCTGGACGACATGATGAATGCGGGCCTCTACATCAACGACCTGAGCATGCACGACTCCAGCAGGGACCTGGTGCTGGCAGGCACGCAGCAGTCGGCGGAGCTCAAGCTTGCCTTGGACCAGGTAGGCCTCTGCCGTCCCGTGTCATCTCTGTCGCCCCTTTGCCAGCATGGAGGACGAAAACAGTTTCATGATGATGATGATGATGATGATGAGGAGGAGGAGGAGGAGGAGGAGGAGGAGGAGGAGGAGGAGGAGGAGGAGGAGGAGGAGGAGGAGGAGGAGGAGGAGGAGGAGCAAAAGGAGGAGGAAGAGGAGCAGCAGGAGGAGGAGGAGGAGCAGCAGGAGGAGGAGAAGGAGCAGCAGGAGGAGAAGGAGGAGCAGCAGGAGGAGGAGAAGGAGGAGGAGGAGGAGCAAGTAGAGACTGCATGAGAAAGAGAAAGAAATGCATTGACAATTTTCTGAAATTGGGGTAGAAGCCGGGGGTGTAAAATAAAAACAACAACGACAAGAAGAATAGATGAATAGAAGATGAAGAAGAAGAAGAAGAAGAAGAAGAAGAAGAAGAAGAAGAAGAAGAAGAAGAAGAAGAAGAAGAAGAAGAAGAAGAAGAAGAAGAAGAAGAAGAAGAAGAAGAAGAAGAAGAAGAAGGAGGAGGAGGAAGAGGAACATCCGTAACGCTGCCCTCCACGCAGGCAACTTCTTCGTTTTCAGTCATCGACTCAGCCTGTATGTTAGACTTTCATCTGTGCTACTAATAAGTGTTTGCTTTCACTTCGTTCACCTTTCTCGTTGGTTGCAGCTATAAACTATAATAGCCTTCTTTTCTGTCGAGAATATTTATTTTGCTAACATCCTCTGCAATATTCCCTCAACCCTGTGATACTTCCAATAGAGTGGCGCCTCTCTCACTTTACGGCTAACTAGAAGTTCTAACGGTCCAGCTGTTTGCAATCGAGGAAATGTATCTGAGTTTCATCAGGAACCAATGCCGACCATCCTTTCTGACAAACAGTACCTGTTGGACGTATTTGTCGAGTTTCTGCTAAATGATTAGTACGTAGTGGGCTTTCTACGGTGGAAATGAGAATGACTTACGGTCAAAGATCGTCAGGAACTGAAGGAGATAAACGTGGAAGGAAGTGTTCGTGTGTATGTGGATATCGACTAGAAAACGTTGTATGCCTCGAAAAGTCGTAGTTCTATCTATTTGATGTTTTCGGTTTAGAGGCACCGTTACATGTTGCCGCACGCTTACTTGCGTGAGGATGAATGGAGAAATAAAGATGAAAGAGGACCTAGAGGAGCGAAGACGTGGACAGAATTGCTTATGTTTGTTTTATGTGTACGAAATAGAATTCATTCTAGAACGAAGCGTGCATATCTAATTTTGTTGTTGTTGTTGTTGTTGTTGTTGTTTTCAGTGTTTCGTTCTGTCTTAAACAATTGAAATATAGTTTGTTGAAGATGTTCCCTCTTCCCGTCTAAACAATATCTAAGCCTCTTTCTCTCTCTCTCTCTCTCTCTCTCTCTCTCTCTCTCTCTCTCTCTCTCTCTTACTCTTTCACTTTCTCTCTCCCCCCCCCCTCTCTCTCTCTCCCTCCCTCCCTCCCTCCCTCTCTCTCTCTCTCTCTCTCTCTCTCTCTCTCTCTTTCTCTCACTTTCTGTCTGTCTCTCTCTCCCTCTCTCTCTCTCTCTCTCTCTCTCTCTGTCTCTCTCATATATGTGCATGTTTGTACGTTCATTATTTTTCATGTTTTATCTTAAGGCTCTATAGAGCTTCAGAAATAGCACGCGGAAAAAAGTTCAATCTTCTTTCGTGGACACACATTATGAGCTAACAGAAATGAAATCAAAGTCGTCCTACTTTTTTGTCCAACCCTCTTCTGGCAGAACTGTCATCGATCGTACTCTACAGCCTTGTTTGTCTCAAAAGCACGTGGACGTACACTTACAACTGATCGTCTTACCTTTTTTGTACAACCGTATTGCAGTCTAGAACGGCCGTAATCGACTGCTCTGTATCTATAAACAAAATGGAATATATGCATGCATTCTCAAGTTTTCTTATTTCTCATTAAATTATATGTTGTAACTTTTTTCCTAGCTAAACAACTCAAGAAAACGTACTACATATCATTGATTTATCCCCATCCCTTTTGGAAGGTCTTACTGCGACCGAAATCCTTTGAATGAATGTCGTAGTTCTCGGAAGGGTCGTCATGAAGCCGAACAAGTTGTTGCAAAATAGAACTACTTCAGTCATCACTTTTTAAATGTTCATGAAACTTTACGCGCCTGACATCTGCGTGCGCGTGCCTTACCTCCGAGAATCCATAACTTTTTATGCGTTTGCAAGAATCGTCCAAGCAAGAAACATGGAAAGTCTGTTGCTCCACTTGTCATAATGCTGCCCATTGGTTTTTAGGTTACTGAGATTAGAGCCAGTCAGGCTGCGACTCTTGTTTTCACTCTCGAAACCAGCTTTGTTTCCCCTCCATGTCGTCTGATCTGAGGTTCACATCTGTTGCTTGCTATTCTACTTTTGCTGACTCATTTCATCAGCTCTATACGTTGCGTTTACAATGGACAATCTGCAGCTATTGTTTTCTGTGATGGCTTTTCAAATCTTTTAATAGCTAAAATATGTGCTTTGAGTCGTGAACAATTCGCCGTATTCAACTGACTGTTTCTTTAAGAAATTAAGATACCTAATGAAGAATAGAGCTCACGATCTTCGTGAAGATGAGAAATTTCCATAGAGCAAAACTTTACGTGTGATTGTGCTGACTGTCTTTCTTTCGTTCAATGGATATCATAATTGGTTTTAATTTGAATTGAAGTTTGTGCACAACGAAATTGAGATTGACTAAAACAAGAACGCACCGCTAGTTGTGACAGTTAGTAATTAAAAAACCCTTTTAAATCTACGCTTCTTCCGCCGGTTTCCAATTGAACCCATACTATTTTTTTCATGAGCAATGGGAATCCAAATGATTATGGAATAGCCCACTCGCATCAAATCGACCGCTATTGACATTTTTGTCTGTTTCGGAAAAACGGATCGCGCGACTATCGCTGCGTTCCGTTGCACTCTGCTTCCCCTGTGTTCCGTTCCACTCTACTTCATCTCTGCTACGGGGTAGCAGGCTCAGGAGTTTCGATTGGTCGGTTTCTGTAATTATTTTTAAAGCACGTTACCATTAAAAGTAGAGAGTTTTGGAGGCCCTCTTTGGATACATAGATCCCCAATATTATTTCACACTCAAATTTATCACTCTTGATCGAAGAAACGACTTAATAAAAGTATTAGGGTCGAAAATCATTCATACACAATCTTTGGTGACGTTTCAGCCAGTGGCAGAGGTCAACTTCCTGTCAAGGTCGCGCAGCAGCTAGAGCATCTGTGTGCCACTTGCTGTGCCTAGCAACGATGAAACTACAGAACTCGTAGCCGCATTTGATTGGCTCATACTAAACACAACTAATTGGAAGTCACTCCACGGACTTGCACGGTAAACATGCTTCGAACCAAGGAGTGTACATACCATGGAAGTGGCAAACGTGCCGATTGCTGTCACATTTCGAAGAAATAAATGTTTTTGTGCTCTCATCACCGTGGCAGAGTGGATTGTATGTCTTGGTTTGATATTTGTAGTAAACGTCGGCATTTATACCCATGAGTGTAACGATTTAGCAGACGACACACATGTTTGGATTCCCTTGACCTTCCTCTATGACTAGTGATGGTTACCTCCCTTTTGTTATTAATGGATTTTCGACCCTAATGCTTTTATGAAGCTGTCTATTCGATGAAGAGGGATATAAATGAATATGACATTATTTAGGGGATCCATGTATCCAAAGAGGGCCTCCAAAACTCTCTACTTTTAATGGTAACGTGCTTTTAAAATAATTAAAGAAACCGACCAATCGAAACTCCTGAGCCTGCTACCCCGTAGCAGAGATGAAGCAGAGTGGAACGGAACGCAGGATATGTCTCTGCTATCGTAGCACACAAATCCCAGAATTCCTGTAGTGACCTCTCACCCAACGGCAGAGGTCATCATCCTGTCTAGGTCACGCAGCAGCTGGAGCATCTCAGAAGGCGCTCTTACTGGTGCGCACTACATGCAGAGCGCGCCACTTGCTGTGCCTAGCAACAATGAAACTACAGCGCCCGTAGCGCATTTGATTGGCTCATACTAAACATCGAATTCAACGGAAGACACTCCACGGACTTCCACGGTATTCATGCTTCGAGCTATAGAGTTTACAGCCATAGAAGTGGCAGACGTGCTGATTCCTGTCAAATTGCTCTCATCACCGAAAGCAAATTAAATTGTATGTCATGGTTTTATATCTGTAATAAACGTCGGCATTTCTACCCCTGCCTGTAACGAACCAGCAGACGACATACATTTTGGGATTTCCCTTGACCTTCCTTTATGACTATGATGGTCATCACCCTTATGTTATCAATGATAATCGACCCTAATGCTTTTGTTAAGTCGTTTCTTCGATCAAGAGGGATAAAACTGAATGTTAAATCATTTTAGAGATTCATGTATCCAAAGACGGATTCCAAACCATTTACTTTTAATGATAATGTGCAATTTAATAATTAAAAAACACAATCAAAACTTTTCAATCTGCCACGCTTCGTAGCAAAGATGAAGCAGAGTACAACGGAACGCACGGTATCACTAGTCCTGGATGGCCATGTACCACCAGATGCATTCTAAAGAGGTAAAACTTAAAGGGAATGTTAAAAACCCAATCATTGCAACAAACGGAACGGAAGTTTATTCTCTACATATCCACTGCTCTCTGCAACGTCTTGTTCAACAATGTTGCCCCATTCAGTTTTCTCCACGGGTGACGTGAAAAACAACTTATAAAAACTCTTGCCTCACTTGGCTCCGAAAATCCCACTGCCAGAGAACTGCGCTGTCTGAAAATGGAGACTCAATATTGATCAGGGCATGTACATCCTCTGCTCACCCTCCGGAGAGAAATGCAGTTGGATTCTTTTCTCCTCGTACGTGGCTCCAGGCTGACCATGGCGACTAGGAAGGCGGCGGCTGAGCACGATGTATGGACGTTTGGTTCCGGGGCCTCGGCCTGGACTAGAAATATCTCACACCCTTCTGCCCTAGTCTTCTGTTGCCCCCCTACCGTCCTGGCCGCGTAGTTCCAATGAGGACGTGAGCATTTTGCTGTTGCCCCCCTACCCTCCTGGCCGCGTAGTTCCAATGAAAACGTGAGCATTTTGCTGTTGCCCCCCTACCCTCCTGGCCGCGTAGTTCCAATGAGGACGTGAGCATTTTGCTGTTGCCCCCCTACCCTCCTGGCCGCGTAGTTCCAATGAGGACGTGAGCATTTTGCTGTTGCCCCCCTACCCTCCTGGCCGCGTAGTTCCAATGAGGACGTGAGCATTTTGCTGTTGCCCCCCTACCCTCCTGGCCGCGTAGTTCCAATGAGGACGTGAGCATTTTGCTGTTGCCCCCCTACCCTCCTGGCCGCGTAGTTACAATGAGGACGTGAGCATTTTGCTGTTGCCCCCCTACCCTCCTGACCGCGTAGTTCCAATGAGGACGTGAGCATTTTGTTGTTTCCCCCCTACCCTCCTGGCCGCGTAGTTCCAGTGAAAACGTGAGCATTTTGCTGTTGCCCCCCTACCCTCCTGGCCGCGTAGTTCCAATGAGGACGTGAACAT
>JAWQFJ010023558.1:45000-47500 GCA_034096865.1 Theodoxus fluviatilis | reverse complement strand
AATGCAAGAAGTCACTGTGAATATTTATTTTCGACAGAAAGGGAATTATCTGCTGTTTCCTCTCAGTCCTGGGTATGGGGTTTCGGGTCAAGAAGAAGAATCTAGAGATTTGAGACCCGCCAACACTTCGCGTCCTTAGAGGCCATACGTAACTGTGGCGCACAATACTTGGTCTGGAAAACACAGCATAGACAGTCTGGGCTGGGCGAGGGGAATGCCTGCCAATGACGGCTGAACGCAACAAACGCGTTTGTCTCCGTCCCAAGACGTTAGGCGTGCTGATTAGGCTCCAGAGCGCTCTTGGCGACGCGTAAGGTGTCTAGAATTGCTCTCTGTCGCCTCCAATCTGTTTCCTGACCCAGACGCAGTGTGACCTTGCTCGTGCCCAAGACTGAATGGGCCGATTTCTTTGTTATCTTCTCTCTGCATTCTTTGGAGAGTGTGTTTTTCCACAAAAGACGTCATTCCTTGACAGATGTCTTTATTCGTACCCATAGCATCTACTTCCTTCTCTTGTAATGGAGACGTTATTATTGTATTAGATATTGTGGAAGATATAATGTTACAAATTGATTGTGACAGTAATATGCCAAAATGGTCCTGATGTCCTTTTTTTGTTACTTTTCGTTCGTGAGGAGACATTCACTCGGTCTGCCAGCTGTTCCCACCATACTCTGTTAGGAGGGGGAAAAGATGAGAAGGTCGTGGAAACAGGTGCAGACAGTTACGCTCCATATTCCTATGCCACTTCAGAAGTTTGCGTTCCTTTCGATTGATTCTTGCGGTCAATCTGGGAGCCAGCAAACAGAGACGCCTTCGATCTCCAATGGCAGACGCGGTCGTGAGGAGGCTTTCTGAGCTGTTTCGTCCTTCCCTGTGCGTGCCTCCTGAAGCTCCTCACCCCTCCACTCCCAATTAGAGAAGGCTTCCCGGGCTCGTTCAAGGTCAAGGGAGGCAAATTGCTCCTCGTGAGCCCCCTCCTGTTGACTCAGCGTAAAATTAGACCCGTAGAATGGAGTTAACTCCTTAAGTTCTGGAATTGTACGAAAAGCTCGCGATAACCCATTTAATAGTAAAAGGAAGGTATGCTTTTATGAAGAAATTTGCAGACGGACGTAGACTTGCAGATACTATCTAATCAACAACACAGCTTTAAGTTGTCCAGTACCTCCTTGTTATAATGGAATTTCATGATCCCTGTTTGGTATACGTATGCTTTTTATGGAGCAGTGATGTCGCACAGCTGGGAACACACTGCAGTCATGTTTCACTTGGAGGCGTCCAAGGGGATTGGGGCAATGATCCATGTTTGTGCACGCGACATCTGAACTCATCACACTATTATTTGTATACTGACATAATTTTGTTCAACATCGCATCTAAACGCTTGCAGTTTAAACTATTTGAAAGTGCGCGTGTGAGCTAATAAAATCGGAAGGCTGGCATCGCAAATATCGTCCCGCGAAAAACCTAAATTAATACTTCCCCCTTTTAAGCCTGTATGTCTGGACTGATTGGCACCAAGAGTAATCCAGAGCCTGTAAACTGTATCAGCCACCAGTTGCATGCTGGAGAGTCAGCGTACCAGATTCGCGTGGCCGAAGTACTTTGAACAGATTCTGTCAGGCTTCATCATCCCAAAGAAACCGCTGCGTGGGCGACAGAGAAGTGTTGATGTTTTCCCTTTGGAACAGAAGGAATCGACGGACGCAGTTTTTAAAATCTTCTTGAATTCCGTCAACTGTTTCGCAAGTGAAGCAGTACGATGATCGCTGCGAAGAAGTTTAGGAAGGTCTCTTGTGTATGGTTTTTCTCGTCACCAGTGTATCTCTAGTGGGGCACATCTCTCTCTCTCTCTCTCTCTCTCTCTGTCTCTCTCTCTCTCTCTGTCTCTCTCTCTCTCTCTCTCTCTCACACACTCACACACACACACACATACACACACACACACACACACACACACACACACATACATGCACACGAAATAAAGACCTATAAAGCCGGGTCATTAGGACAAATCATTTGTTATCGAACACAAATGTAAGATCGAAAACAAGCCTCATGTCGTGGCAAACATTTCAAATGAGTATTTTACATCTCTTCATCATCACCCTGGCCTGAAAATGTCCAGAGAATGTTCATTTTCCTCTATCTCACAACTACCCACATCCGAGCTAAACATACCAACCTTAACTCCTGCTGAACTAGAAAAGTAAATTGATCATCTAGATGGTAAACAAGTCTCCAGTAGCGACGGTCTAAGCGCAAATATCATTAATCTCTTATCTAATGTCATTTAGAATCAATAGCAAAAAGCCGCATTCAGAGCATTTCCAAAGGTATTTTCCCAATAAATGGAAAGAAGTCAAGCTAAAGGCATTTCATTAGAATGGCTCAGTTATTGACAACTCTAATTACCGATCCTTCTCAGTAATTCCCGTCCTAGGGAAAATTCTTGAACTACATAACTAACTGTCCGCATCTCTCGAACAACATTATC
>JAWQFJ010023558.1:0-37500 GCA_034096865.1 Theodoxus fluviatilis | reverse complement strand
GAAGGCTTCCACCCTGCTTTCCCAACCCCCGTCATTGTGTTTTATCCTAATTACTGCATTTAACATTCATTAGCAATGCCTTGCTAATCCTCCCTTTGACATGCCCCTCCCCCGCCCACTACACCCACCTCCACCCATCACCTTTCACCCCCACGTGGGTTGCAGTAAGAACAGACCCACCGCGTCTCTGTGTGCGATTTGTAAAAGGCAAAGAACTAGGGAAACTGAAACTTGACTTGCTCTTACGGTAACAAGCCGTAATGCTTTTCATAATCACTGGCCTTTCATACCCTACAAAGGCTGATAGACCGTAAAACTCATCATTCATTCATTCATTCATTCATTCATTCATTCATTCATTTATTCATTCATTCATTTCACCTCACCCAAACCACATCACTCACATCAACCCGCATGGCTTTGGACCCTAATTGTTTTGTCGTCAAGCTTTTAGTGATAAAAATCCTCGTTAAAAAAAATGAAATCGTTTACCCTTCCTTGCTCACCTCCACCCCAAACCGCCCCATGTGTACCCCTCCCCTCTCTCTCCCCTATCCAAGCATCACGTCATTAAGGTAGACGAACACTAGCACTAGGAGGCATTTATCCGTTGTTCATGGTCACGTTCGAAAGCAAGTACTCGTTTGGTAGAGTCGAATCTGCCCGTCTCCACGCCATTGTGTGTTCATGCCGACTGCCAAGCCGTTCTGATGACTGCGGCAGAGATTCAGGTAGGTGAACGAGATTCATAGATGGATGGATGGTGTTTTACGGCCTATCAGCCTTTGTAGGCTATGTAAGGCCATTACGCACGAAAGTCACTAGAAAAATGTAAGAGTCAACGCAAGTCAAGTCACGATGTCCCTGTTTATTCGCCACAGGGGGAACGAGATTTATAAATCAACCAGGAATGACACTGGCTCATCTAAAACGTTGTACGTACAAAGTGGCAAGGATAATTGCAAAATACGTGTTACTATGGGACTGATGAGGATCTGCAGATAACAGTCCGTGGATGATGCAGCAGATCTGACCCAATTCAAATCTGGATGTCCACGCCGTATGGATCTGTAAACTTTCCAATAGTCTTGAATGACGCAATTGGTCTATCCAAATGTTCATACTACATTTCAGTGTCGCTTGCATCAGTTAACTTGTAAAGGTTTTAACTATTACGGCTTAAAATGTCAGAAAAAGTTGTCGAAATTCAGACAAGAGTGAAATGACACAGCACATACAAACTACGCGTATTCCATGAGTTCTTGTCATGGATAGTTAAATGGAGTTTTGTGACCTGTCAGCCTGTGTAGGCTATGTAAGGCCACTGATCACGAACAATCATTAGACCCGATGAGAATAAGTCAAGTGACAATTTCCCTGGTTATTCACATCTTACGGTTGCGTGGTGGGTCTATTCTTACCCCCAACCCCAGGGAGGCGTGGTGGGTCTATTCTTACCCCCAACCCAAGGGAAGGTCTCGTCATGGATTTTCAGTACGTCAGGTTTCACGAGTGCAGTCGAATCGATAGCAACATGTGTTACGCTCTTCGATTTCATCACGCAATTAGAGAGAAAACGGAACATGCACCAGACCGCGTCTATTTGCTCAGCATTCGCATGACTGGCGAATTCAACTCTTTCGATCTGTGATCACTCATTGATGCAGTCTCGAGGCCAGGCAATGTTATACGTGCTGATGAAATGGATGTTTTTTGGAGCACACTCGTCTCGACAACTTGTCTAATTGAGTGAGCACTCCATGGTACTTTATCTTCCTATAGCGATAGCCAGACTCGTGATACACCTTCGTCAAACAAGCAGAATAGTCCTTATGCCATTGACGTTGCCAAGATTTGTTTCACCTTGACAAGAAATTGGAAGTAATCGACGCGAAAATGATGTTGTCCACGTGGCTTCATTGAGCGTCACTGTGTCTTATGTGCCGATGCGTCTTTTGGCCCAGGATCAATACCTCTACGTCAAAGGGTCCATCAGTGACGAGGGTAATTTCCTCATTGAGCACGTGCAGACAATGCTAATGGTCATTGTGCATTTTCAAATGCCTCTTCAAACGCTTTCTTAATGAATGTACATCTCATCTAAGTAGTTCTCGATATCGGCTTCATTAGAATGACATGTTGTCGATTGTTCGTTATTTAGATGCCCTTCCATTTCTCAAGAAACGATTGGAGGACAGATGCTTTGTCCGTCTTACCGGCTCCTAATAAAATGACCTTACATGTATAGTGGCCCCTAATATTTTTCTTTGGAGTCATTAGTGGCTGTAGAACGAACGTCAAAAGCCTTGAAGACAGTGATGGTTTTGTACCAAATGTCTCAGCTCATTCGATTCAGCCCTTGGGTAGTAAAAGTTCGACAAACCAACCTTGGACTTTTACAATAGTACCGCTGTGTTCTGCGTTTCAGTAACCCGCGCTTTATGCCACAAGGTTTGCCATCGCGAAGGTCAATGAATGCACTTCCCCATTTGAAAGGATTCGCAGGTGGACATGCCCGGCCCAGTAGGCGTTTCTGCATATTTCCTTTTCTTTTGGTTGGGACTGGAAATTTGATATCATCCATTGAATAGAATTCAGGTTTATGCAAAATCTTTGGGTCATCCACCATTCTCCTAACGCGGCAAGGTCACTTCTACCACACACACTTTGCATGTGCTGCGCACTTGACCGTATTGCCCTGAGTGAAGAAAATTGCACTATGGATTTGGCATTGGCCCAGCCGTAAATCTCTGGTCCATAGAATTACTGAAGATTTCTAGAGTGCACAGTTAGGAATCGATTAATAATTAACATCGGTCGTGGCACAGCATGTCTCATTTTCCTCGCTTACTTGACGTACGCGACTTTGTGATGATTGAGTGGTGATATATGGCAGCTGAAAGTCTTTGCATTTTAATTCCTAATGTCAAGAGATGAAGGTTCTTCAAGAATGAATAGCAAAGAGCGTTAACAAGAATGTATATTGAGAAGTTCAAGGAGGATAGTGACGGTTGGGGCTTTAAGTCCTATCAGCCTTTGTAGGCTATGTAAGGTCGTTAATCTCGAAGATCACCAGCAGAGCTGGGTAGAGAAAGAGCAAACCAAGTCTCTGTGTCCCTGCTTCTCCGCCTTTTACGAATCGCACATAGAGACGCGCTGGGTCTATTCTTACCCCCTAGCCTCAGGGGTGAGTTCATGGGGAACCTTCCTGATATAACTGTTCTGATATGCAGAATGCCCCCGGGTAGTCATAACCAAAAGGGCTTTATTGGCTTTGACGTAACGAGACAGAGCGCCCCCTATCATTCGTGCATACGTGTCCATTCCATATATCCATATGAGCGGAGATCACTATGCCAGAAGTTATGGATGTTCGGCGGCGGACCTTGACTAATCCAGTTTGAACGGAGTGTGATCCTTAGACCATGGGAATCGGCCTCTTTGCTGCTGTGGCCCACACTATGTACACACGCGAGGTACAGCTAAATATGCATGGCGTGGCATTGGCACGCACATTGGTGATCGCTCTTGGAAACGTTAGCTCCAGCCTCCAGTCGTCCGTGAACGACTTCGAATTATCGACCTCTATCCACCAGAAAAATCCAAGAACTTCGGGTGTTCCGTCCTGTCTGATGGACTGTTAATCAGCAGGGTGGCCTTTGCCTAAATCTTCACTTAGCAGGGCGGGCCTGGACTGGGCATACTAAGGGGCTAGAATTATGTAAATGTTGGCCTCCCTTCCCGAGACATCGTCCGGCATCGACAATTGGGATATCTCAGTCCAACTCGCTGCCATGTCAATCTCTTGGGTTGCCCAGTCGTGGACAATGGACGGCCGGACTGAGGACTGGTCCCAGGAGCAAATCTCACTGAGGAGAGCGATGGAAAAGGAAAGGAATGAATTGCATATGCGATGCGGCTGCGCGCGAATTCTCCGAGTCATTAGGAATAAGACCTGCGTTGTGACGGTCGTAATAGGTCTTCCTCCTCCGACGTTACCAATAGATTGATGTCGTCACGACAAATTGAAGAGTTTGATGAAAAAGCACATCTAAATGGCTATCTGCAGGGTTCAGACTATGTTCGAAAAGAAATTCCGGCCAAGCTATCTTCGGGTAAAAATCCTTGTTCACTAAATCGGTGGTATTAGGGCTCTTTCAGTGTCGGATATTTTCCTTTGAACTTGCTCTAAACTGGACGAACAACTACTTCGGCGAATTTGTTCGGTGAACCATGTATTTTGTACGATTAGATCGCACACGAACTTGTTCGGAGTCCGGTTGTTCGGTCGACCCCAGATTATGTTTAACTGACTGTAATTGTATGTATAGGTCACCGCCCGAACCAGGCTGACATTGAGGCAATCATAACAACCAAAATGCCTTTCCCAGTAGATCGCGATGAAGAAGATTTAGTGCTACTTCTTGTTCTAGATGGAATCGTGGAGGCCGAAGAAAAGGACATGAGGGGAAAAAGATTGCAAGAGGAAGGCACATTGCCCTATGCTTTTCAGCGGAGCGAATAATGAGCTTTTTGCATGTGAACCGAAGGAAAAAGTACCGCTGACACGACTTGTTCCATTGTGTTACAGAAAACAACACGCCTCCTGGCGCGAAAGAGCGCTCTCTGACCAACCAATCAGAGCGAAGGTTCGGGGTGGTTCCCGCGACCTGTTCTGGGAGCCTCAAACCTGGTTTGCCGATACTTCCGAACTTAGTTCGCGAGGTGAGAGTTCGTCCAGTAAAGAAATTGCGTCGCGCGAACCTGATTCTCCGATCCCTCCGAACCCGGTTTGCGGGGGATGAGCTCACCCAGGGAAGAGCCGCCTGTAGATTTTCCTGCTGATGGCTAGTTTTGGACCAATATCTCGAACTATGTGAGTTTAGGCTGTTAATAATAGTTGCTTTCTTTCTTTCACTCCTAATTTTCTCCTTTTTCTCCATCTTTAACCTTCTCCCCATCTCCCTGTCTCCTCCTTTGTGACTTTCATTCGTCAGATTCGTCCTCTTCTACCTGGGTCTAGGTCGCGGATAAACAGTCTCACTTATAATTGCCAAATGTTTTGTCGTTTGGGCATGAGAAATCATACTTTATCTTTGCTGGTTTGTTTGGTAGCTGTCCTCATTCACGCAACAGATGTAGAGATAATGTCATCGTCTTACATCTGTTGTCAGCGAAGAAGGAATTGCTGCCAGTATTTATATCCCAGTGTAATAGTTACAGGGATTAAGCCGACCATCCAAGAAAGACACGCCAATGTGTCAGTGCGTTGACTTAAGCCCCATTAGGCGCGCAGTCATGAAGAACCAGAGAATAGTCGAAGTCCATGTCCGTTGCTGTTATGGTTTGAGTCCCCGTTCTGAGCAAGCCTTAATCACACATGCGTACAACCTTGAGCAACAGACGATCAATTACCCTCGTCTTATCTGCAGTAGAACAAGATAGGGGGCAGAAAGACCGTCGCAGATAATGTTTCAGACCAAAGTGGTGTCTAAGGCTGCGTAATGGATGGCTTTGATTTTTAAACGCCGTAGATCCATGTCATCCTTCTTTGTCTCCTGCAAATCTGCAGATCGTGTTGTGGATTTCGAATTGGATTGATGAGGCTGTCTGACCTACCAGCCTGTGGAGGCTTTGTGAGGCCACTGACGACGTGGATGATTGGCGGCGGCCAAAATGTGAGCGGGTCAAGAATCCACGAAACATTTACGAACGTTCGCTCAAGAAAAGCATTACTCACGGAGCGAAGACTGGGTTTTCCTTGTCAGTCGCCTTGATCGAATCACGTAAGAAGTCTTGATGAGTGTGATTATTTTTACCCCCGTCCCATAGGGTTACAGAGGTGTGGAGATTGGGGTCAAGGATCACACGCAGGAGCCGTGAGTGTTTGCAGTCTGGTTTAGTTTCATGACCGAAGCACGTCGGAAACTAAGGGCGCGTTTGTTTGGCCCAAACTCTCGAGAGAATTACGAGAGCTAAGCTTTGCCTACGTTCCTCGCTCATAGGACATTCTCACTTCTGAAACGGAAATTCAGCCCGAGTTTTGTCCCTTTACTTTCACTAGTTCCGGTAGACTGGTAACAATACAAGCTCATGGGATGATCGCTAGATCGTGGCAAAAGGATGACATTAAAGCATGCAAAAAGAATAATTAGATTAAAAGCTAATCAAAAATAGTCATATTAGACTGTTTTAACGTATATTTTCTGCACAAAACCCACAGAAGATAAGTAAACAAACCTCACCGTACGTACATAGCTGGCTAGCAGACGCACGCGATCGAACCATAGTCACTATACGCCAGCAGACGATCGAGCTAGTGTGATATAATGTTTCATGTAAAGCTCGAATGAGTAGCAGCAGATAACTGTTTAGTTCTGGCTTGAATTGACAATTTCGTTTCCCTGGTCTGGCGAGGACCAAAAATTCACTATCATCGAGTCGATCAACTTGCGCGCACTCGGCGTAATGTATAACTTCACGTAGTTCGGCTTGTGGAGATGATATTAACCGTAGATTTTAGATGTGCGGGGTAGACCGCCCGCCAAAAAGTTTGAATAGTGCTTTTGATATCAATGTTTAGTAATTATTGTCAGATCAGATAGCGAAACGATCACAAGCAACTTAAACGAGCTTGGGAGCAGCGCTTACGTTTGATTCGGCAGCTGCAGTCGAACTCGGTCGGTCTGACATCACACTTTGAGATTTCAATAACTTCATGAAGTTGCAGTAGTTGCTTGTTTGCTGGAATGCCATGTAGCTTGACAACTTTTCCATCAATAATTTTGCCACGATGGTTATGGCAAATGACACAGTACTGTTTTCCACCCCCGCATGCTTTGAGCAAACTCGTGCATTGAGTTTTGATGCGAGAGCCGAGACCACGACACTGCCCGCAGGTGTGTTTTGTTTGCGTTGTAAAGTTTGAGTAGGCCTACTAGCTGTAAGTGTAAAAATGGTCAGTTATTAATATAATCGGTGATTTTAGTTGTAATGAAACTTTTTGTGTGTTTTAATGCCATTTTCTTGTCATCATCGACCCGATCTTACAAGTTAGGCCTATACATTACGCCGTGCGGGCAAGTTGATCACTCGACTCGATCATCGATTATAGTGAATTTTCGGTCCTCGCCAGACCAGGGAAACGAAATTGTCAATTCAAGCCAGAACTAAACAGTTTTCTGCTGCTACTCATTCGAGCTTTACATGACACCGTACTGTTTTCCACCCCCACATACATGTACTTTGAGCGATCTAGCAACGATCTAGTATTCATTGCAGACGCTTCGAGAATCGACCGGAACTATGTGGTTCTACCTAACGCGTTGTTTTTCGACAGAGAGCGCCGAGGATAACTCCTGCAGGGTACGTTAATGAGAATGTCCTATAAGGACGCACTCGCCGTGAAGGCGGGAAGCCGAGGGAGGTCCGCAGCTCCCTCAATTGGTGTGTTCTATGAAGTGAAAAGCTGATGTGATATCTGAATTGTCAGTTATTCCGTCTATCGGCAACTTCAACGACTCTGGCGCCAGGACGCAGCCATGTTGTTCCGCCTTGCGAGATGATTGGCCGTTTTTCTAGTTGTAGGAGCGTCTCACTCGCCCTCTACTAGCCATTCAGGGAGAATCGCGAGATTTTGGGCCAAACAAACGCGCCCTATGACTTGCAGTTTGTACGTCATGAGATCAAGACCGGTGAAGTGTCACAAGTGTAGGACTGGGAAACGACACGACACGAAACGATGCGATGCTATACGACAAATAAGAACTTTTTAGTGCCCTGTTCCATTGAAAGACTGGGAATTATTAAACTAGCAATTTTCATGTAATATTCATTTCTCGATCAACGATCAAAGAAAAAAAATAAGTGGAACAATTTTTTTTAAACCAAAAATCACTACGTATCGTAGGTGTGTGTGTGTGTGTGTGTGTGTGTGTGTGTGTGTGTGTGTGTGTGTGTGTGTGTGTGTGTATGTGTGTGTGTGTGTGTGCGCGCGCACATATACGTTTTTGTAAGTCCGTGATGAAATTAGTTCAAAGAAAATCAGAGAGAGGTAAGTGTTGCGAAAGAATCAAAGGAACAAAGGAAGAGACTCGTGGCGGCAAAATGAAACGTCTCGTAGAACAGTTACTTTGTCACAGCCTACTCAGGCGCCAAAACTTTCTGCGTTGTCACCTAATGACGACGGTGCAAAGTTTGAGATGACGCAGACGCTACAGAGAATGGATAATTCATTTTCAGTCAGCCCGAGCAGCCTCATTGTGGCTGTCCATTAGTGTCCTTGCTGCGTTTCCTGGCACTCCTCTTCCATCTCCGCTAGGTGTCACGCCCTTCGTCTTTCACTCCTTGCCTCAATCAATGAAGTCTCCTACTTAGGGCGTCTCGCACTGACATGGTACTCTTCACAGGAAATGTCTATGCGTTTCAAATGCACTTTTTTCGGTGGTGGACATGTGGTCCGTTGAAATGTTCGCAGTAGCTTTCTTTTCCTTCAGTTTGTTACATTTTCGCAATCAACCTCCGTTTTCAACAAATATTTTCAACGCAGAGAAGCATGGGTTGCGACGGCCAAGCAAGTCAAAATTAATTTTCCCGAGTGATGTCGAGTTTGAATTTCTTTATGGGCCATTTAGCCTGATACTTTTCCTGAATGATATAATTTTTAGTTGGTTGGTTGGTTTTGTTTGTTTGTTTGGTTGGTTTTGTTTGGTTGGTTGGTTTTTGGTTGGTGGTTTTGTTGTTTTGTTGTGGGGTGTGTTTTCTTCTCTTTTTTTTTTTTTGGGGGGGGGGGGGAGGGGGGGGGGGGGGGTCGGCGTTTTTGTCTGCTACTTTTCCTGAATGATGTAATGATGTAAAGGCTGAATTTTTGTAAGGGTCTTGTGGTGCTGGGTTAGAAATCGTAAAGGGCCTACAAACCTTCTGCTTTACCTGAACGATTTTGTTCGAAGCTGTAAAGGGTGAAACACCCTTAAACTTACAAATAGCATGACGCCTCCATTACACTGAGAAGAAAAACACAGAAAATAAGATGTATGCAAGGTGGAAAGATGGAATGGTTCGTCACTGCAATCCCAGTTTAATCAGAGGCTGTGCAGCTCAAACTCCATCGCTGCTTCAACACATTTACCGAGATATCAAAGGTCAACTCTCGAACCCGGGGCCTGTTCAAGAGGCCTACCGGTACGTACCGGTTGATACCGTTCGTCTCTTGAACGACTTGGTACGGCTACCGGTATCGACCGGTACGTACCGCGCCGGAACGCTGTTGCGCCTGTATAGGACATTCTCATTAACGTACCCTGCAGGAGTTATCCTCGGCGCTCTCTGTAAAAAGCAAAGCGTTAGGTAGAACCACCTAGTTCCAGTAGCATTCTCGAAGCGTCTGCATGCACTGAATACTAGATCGCTCAAAGTACATGTATGTGGGGGTGGAAAACAGTACTGTGTCATGTAAAGCTCGAATGAGTAGCAACAGATAACTGTTTAGTTCTGGCTTGAATTGACAACTTCGTATCCCTGGTCTGCTGCTACTCATTCGAGCTTTACATGAAACATTATATCACACTAGCTCGATCGTCTGCTGGCGTAGTGGCTATGGTTCGATCGCGTTCGTCTGCTGGGTACGTACGGTGAGATTTGTTTACTTATCTTCTGTGGGTTTTGTGCAGAAAGTATACTTTAAAACAGTCTAATATGACTATTTTCGATTAGTTTTTAATCTAATTAATCTTTTTGCATGCTTTAATGTCATCCTTTTGCCACGATCTAGCGATCATCACATCAGCTTCCATCTTTACCAGTCTACCGGAACTAGTTGAAGTAAAGGGACGAAACTCGGGCTTATTTTCCGTTTGAGAAGTGAGAATGTCCTATAACCAAAATGGCTGCCTTCGGGGAAAGGAAGAAAGTCGTCATCACAAATATGCGCTGTGGCACGCATTTCGACCTGTGATTATTACCCAGCCTATGCGAGACGTTACAAGAAGTTAGGCTGATATTGTACTTTTCTTTTTTAAAAGAATAACTGCTCTGAAATAATTACCGGGCAAGATGTGAGCAAGCATTTCCACGACAGATGGCAAAACAATTTCAAGGGAAGCAACTCTTATTTCTTACATTAGCCCTTAGTTTGTTGTGTAACCTCCCTTGAAGTGAGCATCGAACTATTCTTGCTTACACCAAGTCAGCACTGTCGTTTTGACATAAATTTTTATTCGAGCGATGCCGAGCATTCATGCACAGCTACAGCTTAACGTATTTCATCAGCTTCCACAAGGAACGAGCAGTCTGCAGCTGCTGGTTTACTCATTTGGTTGAGAAGCGCAATCCGCGACGATGAGAAGGCATCGCGGAAGCCATCTTGGCTACCGTTCGGTCATAACGAGTCGTTCAAGAGTGCACATTGGTTGCTCGGCTACCGGTCGGCTACCGGTAGGTCGTCTTGAACGCACGGCCGCTATCCGAGGTCGTCGCTCCTTAATCGATCGCCTTTGAAAACAATAACCCACTAATTCCGCCCCTAACAAAATCATCGTCCCAGGACGAGTCGAGAGTCCCATCTGAATTGCTCTGCGGCCGTAAGTTGCCAGCTTCGCATGAACTCAACGAGGAATGCCGACAGACTATTTCCCGCCTTTCTTTCTGAACAAAGCGCGCCATTTGCCTTCATTCTGCCAGATGCCTCAAGGGAAGTAAGTCACTCCTAGAAGGGAGCCGACGAGCAGATGTTGCTTGTGATTACTTCCCTTTTTGATCTACCGTCGTTCTGTGTGGTCCTTTTCTGTAACGTATTCTCAGCTGAATGTAGATAATTTAGTACAAGTATGCAAGTTCAGCCCTGTAACTTGATAACAAAGCAGTTTATTTTTGTCGCGTGCGCGCATGTGTGTGTGTATGTGTGTGTGTGTGTGTGTGTGTGTGTGTGTGTGAAAGTGTGTGTGTGTGTGTGTGTGTGTGTGTGTGTGTGAGAGAGAGAGAGAGAGAGAGAGAGAGAGAGAGAGAGAGAGAGAGAGAGAGAGAGAGAGAGAGAGAGAGAGAGAGAGAGAGAGAGAGGAATTAATTTGACTTTAAACTTTATTCCTCCCGCTACCTGCCCATGGCCGAATAAGTTACAAAATCAAAATGCGAAATGTAATACAAGGCAACGAAAACAAAGTTGTTGATACAAAATGACTAAATATGGCATGGGAGACACAAATTCAAAGTGGGCTGACTAACAGAATACTTCTTTTCTCATAAAAGTCTGCAAACGAATTTATCTTGCCTGAACTAGTACCTGTTCGACGATTCAACTCATTTGCAAAATGCGCAACAGACGTACCCATAGCGGAAGATTGAGTGTATGATCATGTTGGTAGAACGGCAAGATAACAGTTTACAAGTCAGTCAGATGTGACATGACACCGTCGTCGCACTTTCAGCTTTGCGATATCGAAATATCCGTTTACTCAATCTCGTTTGCTAAAGGTAATGTTTAATAAAAGGGGGGAGGGGGGGGGGGGGGGGGGGGGGGGAAGAGGGGGGGGGGAGGGGGGGGGACTAAAGAATCTGAAACGTGGCAAGACACAAAGAACACTTCGAGATAAAAGTTATACTAATGAAGCTGCACGGCCTATCAGCCTTTGCAGGCTATGCAGGAGCTTTGATCACAAAAGTCTTGAGTTGATTAGAGTAAGAGCAAGTCTGCTAGTAATTTGCATTTTACGAATCACGTAGGGGGGGCGCTGTGGATCTATTCTCAACCCCCAACCCACAGGGGTTGTTGCTGTATTATGGGGTGTCCAAAGAGGACCCTTTGAACATCGAATTATCTTACAGTGCATAGTTCTTCATACCCCTTGGCTTGAAGTTTTGCTTTGCTATGCTTCTTATAGAGGAATAAAATCTTAGAGTTTCTATGTGTTTATTATCGTTAAGAAAAGTTGGGTTCCACCAAAATGGACTATCGCTGAGGCAGTTAGTCTAGGAATGGTTATTGCATTCAATGGTGTTCAAAGCGAGGAATGTAATATTTCGAAGAAGACAGTGTGTTGTATTTGTTTTTCAGATTGCAACTGCTTGCCTGCCTACCTCTGCGTATGTAACTTATCTGCGTTGTGACGCGCAGCATGATCAGGAGCTAGTCTGCACGAAATCCGTAGCAAGTTGTAGAATCAACGATTTCGAACAGTCTTCCCTTTGTTTCCCTCAACTCAAAAGAAAGCATACTGAAGAATTGCATTACCAAATTTCACAAGAGGATGCGAAGATGTAAGCACTTCACGATAAGATTAGATTTTAAGAACATGTAACATGTAATCCATGCCTAGACAAAGATGGCCTTCTCTGGGCGATGCAAGACGTGCCAAAAACCACAACGTGAAAGGTTGCCCGCAGACAAATGAGATCGAATCCAAACTGCATGAAATGAGACAATTCGTGTGGACTATGAATCAAGCATTTCGCGTTAAAGATACCAGTGCAAATGCGAAGTTTGTTTGCACTTGTCTTCTTTTATACATACATTTGCCTGTTTGACCTTTCGAGGTTGGAAGGACCTGCGTAGAATAGTCGTAGATAAGGACTGCCTTGTTACGCTCTCGCGGGTCTGTTGTAAATACTCAATTCCTTTCTTTAGAGCATATTCAAGTTCATAATTTGATCACCAATATGTGACAAACAAGCGATATACAGTAATGACCGATGACAGAAATGTCTGGAAAGAGAGGCGGACATGTAGTTCTTCATCGTGTGCATTGATTTGTCCTGGCAGGTCTTCCAGAACGTCACAATTCTGTTCAGTGACGTCGTGGGCTTCACCACCATCTGCAGCCAAATTTCCCCCATGGAAGTGGTCGGTATGCTCAATGCGATGTACACCAAGTTCGACAACATCAGCGAGAACCACGGTGCATACAAGGTAAGGTTGCGTTGAAGGAATAAGATTACTTTAACATGAATTTATCAGTGCTTACAAGTACTTTTGAAGCTATAATACATACTGTATTAACAATGTTTTAACGATTAATCTTTTCTACATAGATCCTGGGTTCCCTTTCAGAGCCCCTATTACCACTGGTTTTATTTTAAATGGCTTCATTTTTTCCCTCTTTTTTTGGCAACCAGGAATATTCAAATTCATGCTTAGTTTCACCCGTGAATCCCAGATATACTTTTAAGCTTTTAAGGCGTTAAGTGTAGGCATAAGCATGACACTCGAAATGTGTTTTTGTTTTCTTTTTTCCGTAGGGTTGAAATAAACTTGAACGTAACCTTTTCGTCTACACTTCCACCTAAACTTCTAACGTTGTGTCCCGTTTAAGCTCCTCCTGCGCACTGAAAATTACTTTTCCGATAGATTAAGCGGAGGAAATGACTTGACTGTGAACTGTGCAATGATGGATCACTGATCATCCCCAAATCCCTCACAAAGCACGCAGGCCTGTAATGCAAGGATCACCGAGACTCACTACAATGCCTGCATGCTGCACTGTGTCCTGTGCAGATTCCCCCTGTGGGTTCGGGGTAAGAATCGACGCACCGCGTCTCCCTACGCGATTCGTAAGAGGCGAATAACTAGGGACACTTTGATTTGATTTGCGTGTAGTCCAAACTGTTCGTGATTTGCGTGCTTACTGGCCTTACATAGGCTGATAGGCCGTAAAACACCATCCATCCATCCCATCTCGTCCCATCCCGTCCCATGGCCCATCCATTCCATCCATCCATCCTTTCTGTGCAGGTGGAGACGATAGGGGACGCCTACATGGTGGTGTCAGGGGCGCCCACTGTGCGGGAGGACCACGCGGCCTGCATCTGTGACATGGCTCTGGACATGCTGGCCTGCATGGCCTTCCTCATCGACCCTTCCACCAAGGGCAACATGAGGATCAGAGTCGGTGAGTCTTTCCCTCCTTTGCGCGTTTCTAGACAGCCGTTTTCATGCAGGCCTCTCCACAAAGAGCAATCCGAGTGGGCGATTCTAAGTCGACCGCTGTTTAAGTGTTGAGATAAGGATCACCGTCCCTCGCGAAAGGTGAACACGAATGCGCAAAGTGCTCCACGAAGACTGCTTTATCCAGTCTTGTTCCAAGAAATAATCAGCATTGCATTGCAACGTAGTTTACCTGTCAATCGATGAGGGAAGCATGGTGTCAAATCGCTGGTGTGTTAGTAGGAGCAAGTCACTACACTTCCGTAGTCGTTCGCCTTTGACAAAATCGCGTAGGAAGTCGCGGTGGGTGTATTTTCACTCCCTAACCCACAGGTGAGGGGTGGCGTGGAGTGGGGTGATGAGGGGTGGCGTGGGGTGGGGGGATGAGGGGTGGCGTGGGGAGGGGGGATGAGGGGTGGCGTGGGGAGGGGGGATGAGGAGTGGCGTGGGGTGGGGGGATGAGGGGTGACGTGGGGTGGCGTGGGGTGGGGGGGGGGTGGGGGTGAGGGTGCGAGTCAGTGACTGATCATTTTCATATTTCGATAGATGCATTATACATGTCAACCAGTCTTCCCTTGCGTGTCCATCATTATTTCCCTCTTCCCCTTTTGTCAGCATTTGAGATGGTTTAGCACTTTAAAGAAGCTTACGCATTGTTGTATACATTGTGAAAATTTCACACCATCGAATGTTATGCAAGCTAACTTCATGCACCATCTACTGATGATGAGCATATTACTCTGTGCTCTTTTGTACACGAGGCCAAGTCGTTGTTGGATACCTGTAGACTGTACACTGACAAACTGCGGGGTTTTGAATGGACTTCTTTCTTCAGTTGAATTATCCGATACAATTTTTTTTTTAAAGTACACAAAGCACACGTGGACTTCTTTCTCAGCTCTTGTTCGATGTTCACAAGATGATTATCAAGGTCACGATGGCAATAACATCGTAGGTGACATTAAAAGTGACGATGGCAGTGACCTTGGTGGCGACAATGACGGTTACAATGAAATAACGTCGGTATTGACATTGAAGGTGACAACGGCAGTGGCGCTGGTGGTGACAGTTGACGTTACGCTGACAATGACGTTGGTGGTGACATCGAAGGCGACGATGGTAGTGACGGTGATGGTACTGACGGCGACGATGGCAGTGACGTTGGTAGTGACAGCGACGGTTACGATGACAATGAGGTTGGTGGTGACAGTGACGGTTATGATGACAATGACGTTGGTGGTGACATCAAAGGTGACGATGGCTGTGACGGTGAAGATACTGACGGCGACGATGACTGAGTGACGTTGGTGTTTACATTGACGGTGACAACGCCAATGACGTCGGTGTTTACATTGAAGGTGATGATGACAGTGACATTGGTGGTGACTGTGACTTTCGTTGTGACAGTGGCGGTGACAATGACAGTGACGTTGGTGGTGACTGACGATGTCGGTGACAGTGACAATGATGGTGGCAGTGACAATGATGATGGCAGTGACAGTGACGATGACTGACGTTGGTGGTGACTGACGATGACAATGACGATGCCTGGTGTCACTGCAGGCATCCACACAGGCACCACAGTGGCAGGCGTGGTGGGTATCAAGATGCCACGCTATTGCCTGTTTGGGGACACCGTCAACACAGCCTCGCGCATGGAAACCAGTGGAGAGGTAATTAATTATACAGTCTATCAACCTTTGCAGACTCTGTAAGGCCATTGATCACAAACATCACTAGAACTGGTTGGAGCAAGATCAAATAAAAGCACGATGTCCCTAGTTATACATGTACGCCTTTTCCGCATCGCGTAGGGAGACGCGGTGGGTCTATTCTCACCCAATACCACAGGGGGCGGGAAGCTGTCAGCATGAGGGAGTGAGTGGATGTGAACTTGTATCATAATTGTTTACCCACAGTTTTACTGACTTTCGCATAAAATTTACCACTTTTGAGATCGATTGAAATCCACTAATGTAATACTACTCTCACTGTTCAGTTCTATCATGACGAAACTCATGGTGTTGTCGAAACGGTGAAGCGAGGAAATAAACGTGCTTAAAGTTAAAGAAGCAACATGATTCGTATTGCTTCAAGTTCATAGAGATTTCAATATGGTTCTTTATAGAATAGCGTTCTCCTCACCACATTCCCTATAGTGTTTCTTTTTCTCTCTGTGTGTGTCTGTTTGTCTGTATGTATGCGTGTGTCTGTTTGTATGTATGAGTGTGTGTGCGCGCGTGTGTCTGTATGCATGCGTGTCTGCGTCTGTGTCTGTGTGTCTGTATGTACGCGTGTGTCTGTGTGTGTCTGTATTTTTGTGTGTGTGTATATTTGTGTATGCATGAGTTAGCGCGAGTTTCTGGATTTGCGTGCGTTTGTATATGCGTATGTAAGCGTTAGTGTGTCCGTGTATTTGTAAATGTGCATGTTTGTGTGTATGCGTGTGTGTGTGTGTCTATGTGTGTGTCTGTGTGTCTGTGTGTGTCTGTGTGTCTATGAGTGTGTGCGCGCGCGCGTGCTTATATGCAATGTGCGCGTGTGCGAGTGTGTGTCACGTCTGCGTGTATATCATGTCCTTATGCGATCAGTCTCCTGTCATCTGGGATGTGCATCCTTTCCCATTTAATTTGTAGGTCCGTTCAGCACTTATTTAGTCTCCATGTTTTCAATTAAAAGTACTTATTTAAGATCATTGGATAATGTATCCTTGAGAATTAAACTAGACAACTTTTGGCAACCTTAAAAAAAATTTGTTCAGTAAAGATGTTTGTTGAATTTTTTGGCAGCTTGATCCTTTCCCCCTCCATTAAAATGGATTGTGGGTAAAGATTGTCAGCTACAGAAATCGTGACTTGCTCTTATTAATCAACTGTAGACCCTTCCGTTCTCCCACTCGCACACTCACCACTCACACCCACCCTTGCCAGGGCCGAGGATACTGATCAGTATTGAAATATCTATTTTCAGGCGATGAAGATTCACATTAGTGAAACCACTAAGTGTGAATTGAATCTCGCCATCTATGCCGTGGAACCCCGTGGAACCATTTTACTGAAGGTAAGCCGATCTGGGGGTCAGTGTGGATTGCCGAGTTGGATGAATGGATGTCAGCCTTGTAGGGAATATCAGGTCTTAGCGTTCATTGTAAAACATGTAATCCGTTTAGTAGAAGGTTACATCAGAAGAGGTAGTAACAAATATCGAAAATACATGTTTTTAACCAAATAAAAGATAAGACTTAGAATCTTTAAAACAGTTCTTGTAGACAGGCCTACTTCGTAAGTGCACAAGTCGGGGACATGTCACAAGAATGCGCCGCATGGAGATGGAAGGATATCTAGGCCTACTGCTGCATAGTGTCAAAGAGTCGTTTGCACCCGAAGAACTTACCGACGCAAGGTTCATTAGGTGGACGAGCCCACAAGGGTCTCTCATTCAGATACCAAGTTTACTCTGCCCACTCTTCGACTCAAAAGTTATGATTACAAACTGAATATTTTATTGGTCCGATGCATTTTTCAGGGGAAGGGCGAGATGAAAACTTACTGGCTTCTCGGCAAACGGGGCCACGACGGTTCCATCTTCCAGCCCATGTTGGACGTGGTCCATTTGGAGAAGGAGACAGACCGCGAAACGGCAGACCGCAACGCTACTCCAGCCTTGGCCGATCTCCTGGACAGCGATCGTCCAGTGTACTCGCCGGTGTCGTTCGAAGACATCACACCAGTGACACCTCGGCGAAACAGCAGTGCACGACAGAACCGCAGCATCGACTTCAATTCTGTCGTCACTGGATCGTCATCGTCCAGAACGGACTCTGCTGCCTTCCTTCCCCACCACGGTTTAAATGGAGAAGACATAGGCATGGGCATGTGTCCTTTCGCCCAGATGGCCATGACCGAGCAGATCAATCACGAACAGAGCAAAACCTCTCCACCAGATTTGGGACCTTTGATCTCCCACCGAGGTTCCAGAGTGCACGCCACCCCGGAGCCGACTCCAAAGAGTACAAATATTCTGAACAATGGGTTGGATGGTCACAGCACCAAGAACTGTGCCGGTGAGGAAGTGGACAGTGTGCCCTCTAGCAAACTTCACTTGCAGAGGGACATTAATGTCAATGAGGGCAAAACAGTTAAAAACAAAATGCAAAAGAACAACTTGGCATTCGTTTCGACCAGACAAGAACCTGTAAGATCCAAAAGCCACACATGCCACATTATTTGATTAGAGAATTAAATTTAATTTTTCAGTAGAACTTAGCCCCTAGGAACATCATTGACAAACTGGAGACTCACAGCACCAATGACTGCAGGTGAGAAAGTGAACACCCGGAGCCGACCCCAAAGAATACATATTCTGAACAATTGGTTGGATGGTCACATCACCAAGGACTGTGCCGGTGAGGAAGTGGACAATTTGCCCTTTAGCAAACTTTACTTGCAGAGGTACATTAATGTCAATGAGGGCAAAACAGAAATAACATGCAAAAGAACAACTTGGCGTTCGTATTGATTAGACAAGAACCTGTAAGATTCAAAAGCCACACATCACATTATTTGGTTAGAGAAATAAATTAAATTTTTGAGTAAATCTTAGCCCCTAGGAACATCATTGACCAAATGGAGGTCACAGCACCAATGGCTGCAGGTGAAAAAGTGGACAGTGTGTCCTCTAGCAAAGTGCATTTGCAGATGGACATTGTCAACGAGCAAATCACTAAAAAGTAAAAGCTAAAGACAATTTGGTTTTCGTTTTAATCAAGCAGGATGAATGGATGGATGGATGGTGTTTTACGGCCCATCAGCCTTTGAAGGCTATGTAAGGCCACTAAGCACGAATATCACTAGAGCAGTTCAATCAAGCACGAACCAGTTAAATCAGTTAAATCTAAGAGCCACATTGATTAGGTAATATTGAAATACAATGTTTAATTTTAAAAACAACGTTCTAAACCGGCTGCAAAGTCGCAGCACCACAGACTGCCAGTGGCATGCGATGTCGATACAGACAGATGCAAAACTGCCAAGAACAAAGTTCGCATGAGCAATCTGGCCCATTTTCGATGAAGCAAAGAATCTCGAATACTCAATAAAATTAAGTAATTAGCATCAGTTACAGCTTTTAGTAAGAGGTGTAAAAAATTAAAGTTAGTTATTGTATTAATGTTTAAGATCGTAATGTCTTTCATAAAAGATTTACCCCTGTGGGTTGGGGGTAACAAGAATTGACCCACCGCGTATCCCTACGCGATTCGTAAGAGGCGAATAAATAGGGACATCGTAACTCGACTGTTCTTGTTCACTTTAATAGGTTATCGCAGAGAATGGCCTTACATAGCCTTCAAAAGCCGATAGGCCGTAAAACTCCATCTATCCATCCATCATAAAAGACTAGTGATCAAATCTTGCTTTAAATATGTTTTTGGCAATATGTTTATAAGGATTGTGACCGTTTTGGTCTTTACAGTCGAGACAATGCATAAACTCGGCACCTGACGGTGCTCATTGAGCAGGAAATCCACGAAGAGGGCAAACCCTTGCATTAACTGCAGTGGCTAGCCAAAGACAAGCCTTGAAGGAACCTAGTTGGCGCCGTAGATTTCACCGGGAGTGGATGCATAAATTTAATACGTGTTCGAGTGGGCGTTTAAAATGCTCATTTTTGCATCATTACTTATATTGAAAATATTGCTAAATCACTAAATTGTCTCGACAATTGATATCAATTACTATTAACAGAAAATAACCACAAAAGGTTTAACTTTATCACATAAGGTTCATAAATGTAACCATTTTCACGAACTGAGTCTTAACTCGCATGCAGCAAAAACGCAGGAGAGGCCGACACATGTGCTAATGGAGATTCTGTGCATTTTAACGTTTTTGCGAAACTGAATCCTTATAGGTTATGATCTAATGTTGAAAACTTTTATTTTAGCTTAAAAAACACCAAAAATTGCACTTTATTGCACCTACCCATTAGCAGAAAAAAGGTTTGGATAAAAACTGGTTAAAGTTGTTAAATCTTCGACCGTTGATTTCTCAAAGTAGCCGTCCGCACAGCTCTGAGTGAGCATAATTTGAAATCGTTTTTGGAGTATAAGTTGATTTTTATATCAAATGAAAGATACATTTGTGCAGATTTTGACAAATCTCAAAATTTCATGTTTGCGAGTTGAAGACTCAGTTTGTGAAAACTGGTCACATAAGGTTTGACAAAGCTGTATATCCCGTTGGCCGATTTCAATCTGAACGGTAAAAAAGTGCTAATTGTTATCACCAACAGTTAGAATAGGTATGGACGCAGAAATGTGTTCTGCCATGCGGTGGAAATGATAAACCAGGATGAACGTTTCAACAGTGGCTCTTTGGTGGGTAGTATCCTAGTTATTAAAAACTAACTATATTGAATAGATTACAGAAACGATACTTTGTGATATGTGTTAGAAACATAGACAAGGTGAAATTACCATGGGAAAATTGTAAAGGAATATGGGGACGGGTGGATGGAAACAAACATACCAATGTCTTAAAAGGCATCTCACGGAAAACAGTTGAAGAAAGGAATGAGGAGTATACATTGTAAATGATAACGCACTGTGGAAAGGTCTGTAAAAACTATGTGTTCCCAGGTGCATTATGACCCATGTGGCTCACTGGCCGTCCCATGACATTTACATGTATGTATCTCACCATATAAAAGCACGTTTTTGTGTTTGACAAACACCAAGTAATTTGTCTTTTTAAACATTAAAATGTTGTTTGAACATTTCCTTCACTTGTACATCAAAATGAACACGTTAGTAAGAACCCGATTATCACTTTCTGGATGGGCAAACGTTTTCAAGAAACGACATTTTTACTTGTTCGTACGTAATGCAGATACACCGATTACTATTTAAAATTCTAATGTGTTTTTAGGAAGTGTTAGATTGCAATAGATTATGCAGCTATTCAAACTTGGAATCTGTGTTTTCATGATTAATAGGGATGGCACTTTAAGACCTATCAATCTTTGTGGGTCATTTAAGGTCAACGAGTATGAAAAGAACTAGAAGAGTAAGCGCAAATCAAGTCAATGTTTCTTAGCCATTCGTCTATGCAGACTTCCAACCCACAGGGGTTCTCCCAACGATCAACTATGAAATGCATTTGATTTTTTAGATTAGCAACTGTAACTTTACACCAATGATGAAACCCTGGGATAAAAGTTTCTCAAGAATCAAAATGTGTCTGTTTAAAAATCAATATGATGATTGCGTCAGTGTCATAGTTTAAATATAACGAGTCATGAAATCGTTATATCTTTGCTGTCATAAAGTGACGCATTGTTGGCCATTGAAATTGCTAGGAAAACTAATTCACCATTAATATCATTTTTTTGTCACTCAATTTGCCACTTGAAGCAAGCATTGAGGCATTTGTTTTTAAAATATTAACTTTGAACTCGTTACAAATACCTACATCTGCTACCTCTACTGCACATTAGCTGTGATATGGGCAGGTTGATCCAGTCATTGCGACATTTTAGTATGAAAAGCATTTGTATGCATACTCAAAATAGCTCTCGACAATTTTGCATTTTAAAATGTTCGTGAAATAACTAACCATAATCGTGGTGCACACGTCTTATCTACGTGATTATGTAGGCGAATTTAAACTAGTTTCGCCTATACATGTACATACCGTCTTGTTACAAGGGGTGAGGGTGAGGTGGGATGGTGTGAGGGGAGAGTTCAAGTATTGCTTATTGTTCAATGTCTCCGATATGCTATACCACGAGTGTTAACACAATATTGCTTGTCCATTCAACTGAAGCACTGTGATATTACTTTGTAGATATTTTCACATACTTAGTACCGTGACGGAAAATTGCAGTGCAATGATTTTATGAAAAGACCGACATCACTTTTAATCAGGAAAAGGTGGTGTGCAGGTGGATTGTACTGTTACGTTTCTCAGCAAACCGTTGACTACAGAGATTCATTCGGGTAGAGTGACACATGTAGAAACATTGGCTGGTTATCAGTTACTTACGATTTCGCCAATATTGAGCACTGTAAGATTAAAGCAACACATTGGTTCGTGGGAAAGGGGATAGAGAAAATATGCTCATTAAAATCTGGCTATTCCGAGTGTAGGTTCAAAACTGGAGAAAAAACTACACAGAGCACTTGCAGCACCGGCCATCGTTGGTAGAATTTAATGTAAATAGTACAGACATTTGAAAATGTTGCTGTTCATTAAATATGGGGAGTTACATGAGAAGTTATAATGGATTAGTAATGCTATAGCTTTTGTTTCAAGCCTTTAAGATGGAGATTTCAATGCGCGTCGAGATAATTGATGTGAAATCATTAAGTAAGAACCACAAACGTCTGTCCTTCATGCATAATTGTGTGCGGCGGCTTTTCGACTCTCACGTGGCCGATTACTGTGTTCATGGGAGCCAGCTTCAAAACTAAAAGGTCTCAGGAGCTAGCAGAATGTTAATGAGTTCTCAACAAGGCAAAAAATCGTAAGCAGCTCTGTAAGCAACCAAAACAATGTTGAATGGGTAAAGGCTGATGGGAAATTGGCAGTTTCAAATATCTGGTCCATTTGGAGCAAGGATGGCACCTGCACAGATACGAACAAAGTTCAGTGTTGTTTCCTCTGATATAAGGATGGACGGATACATAATGGAGAAGCAACTCCATCTTCACCTCTTTGTAAAGATCACTCTTCAAAAATTTGGCGACCTTTTCCATCCTGAGTGAAAAATTTAAACCTTGACAGCAGACGTCAAACGATGCATGGAGCCGTTCGAGCGCAAGTTCAATGGGGAGCTTCTACGCATTGCATAAGCAGAACATAGGGTCAATGATTAATACACTGAATCAACAACTATGATGCAAACTCCCGTGGTATAGTCATGTTAACTTTAGGGCCTTTGGCCTCGAACACGCCGGAGTGCACGCCACCTCGGAGCCGACTCCAAAGAGTACAAATATTCTGAACAATGGGTTGGATGGTCACAGCACCAAGGACTGTGCCGGTGAGGAAGTGATCAGAGTGCCCTCTAGCCTTTGTAGGCTATGTAAGGCCTTTAAGCACAAAAATCAATTGAACAGTACAGAGTAAACGCAAATCAAGTCATGGTGTCCCTAGTTATTCGCCTCTTACGAATCGCGTAGGGAGACGCGGTGGTTCAATTCTTACCCCGAACCCACTGGGGGATATTAAATGGAGAAGACATAGGCATGGGTATGTGTCCTTTCGCCCAGATGGCCATGGCCGAGCAGATCAAGCACGAACAGAGCAAAACCTCTCCACCAGTTTTGGGACCTTCGACCTCCAACCGAGGTTCCAGAGTGCACGCCACCCCGGTGCAGACCCCAAAGAATACAAACATTTTGAACAAAGGGTTGGATGGTCACAGCACCAAGGACTGTGCCGGTGAGAAAGTGGACAATGTGCCCTCTAGCAAACTTTACTTGCAGAGGGACATTAATGTCAATGAGGGCAAAACAGTAAGAAATAAGATGCAAAAGAACTTGGCTTTCGTTTCGACCATACAAGAAACTGTAAGATCCAAGAGCCACACATTCTGGACCAACACGAGCCTCACAGCACCAAGGATTGCCAGTGAGGAAGTGGACGGTGTGTCTTCAAGCGAAGTGCTTTGCAGAGGGAGATTGTCATTGAGGGCAAAACCGATATAAAACTGAACTTAAAATTCCAGGGCAAGCCGTTGCCTCAGAGGCAGACGGAAGAAAAATCCTAGCTCATTGACGCGAGGAAATTGACCGACCACAGATCAGCCATCATGGTTTAAACGACAAGACTATATGTGGTCGATTTCTGTCGCGTGTGGCAATCCAACAATCGTCGTTCACGGAAAAATATCCGAATCCACATATTTTTCGTGACCATTTTGAAAACACGCTGTAGTGTATGGGCTCAAAACTGAAATGGCGTTTAATCAATGTTACTGGTGCAAAAATTACTTTTGTTGTGTAGCTGGCTAGTTTGGCTCCCTAACGAAATGAAATTTACTGCAGTTATTACCCATCGTCGACTTTTCGGAAGAAAAGTTTACCATAATTATGTTGAAAAACCACAACTGGTGTGCATCTGTTGATACTTAAATTTGCAGTAGTGTGTGCGCAGGTGCAATTCGAGGTTCATGAGAGTCTAACGAGATTTTAGTCAGACTGAGTGAACGTTATGTTTGTGGCAATAACTGGTTTTCGAACCTGCAGATGGATGGATTGAGTTTAAGGGCCTATCAGCCTTGTAGGCTATATAATGCCACAACATTGACGAACCCAGAGAGAAAAGATGAACGGATTCCTGAAGATAAAATCTCAAGGGGATGGATGGATGAATAGATGGATGGATAGCGTATTACGGCCTCTCCGCTTTCTTAGGCTATGTAAGGCCATTTAGCACGAAAATCACGAACAGTTTAGAGTAAACGCTAATCAAGTCACGGTGTCCCTAGGTATTCGCCTCTTACGAATCGCGTAGGGAGACGCGGTGGGTCAATTCTTACCCCGAACCCACAGACTGAAGTTTCGGGTGTAGCCCTTTCTCGGTTCGATAGATTAGAGAAAATTTTGTAACAATTTGAGCTTTGAATTGCACTTAACAGCTATACGCCTTTTTAATGTTTTGTGTTCTCAATCCGATATGTCAATACTAGAGCAGAAATGGGTCTTTAGACTTGCCCATTTTTTGTATCAGGCCATGCAGTACTGCTTCATTTGAGAATACGACGAATCGTAAAGGATGTTACGGCGGCCTTAATTTGGTTTGGGGGTGGGGAATTTATAATATGGGATCTAATTTTACTTCGTAAACATACTTGGATCCGTAGGCGCCTAAAAGAATTGTGCTAAAATGTTACTACCTAAATACTTTCAGATCCGTTTTCCATGAGAGTGGTATTAGATATATACATATAGAATGAAAACGCACTAGTTAAGTCATTTGTATAATACTTTCATGAAAAATCATTGAATAAATTATTGCAATTTGAGATCCGATTTGTGTCTTTTTTTAAACCTACCAGTTCCAACAATGTTCCGATGTCAACCATTTCTCACGCGCTGACCTTACACCGTTTTACGGCGATGCCAACTTGAAAAGAAACGAGACCGACGTATGATGCAGGAAACGCAATGTATCAGTTTTCAATTCTTAAAAGATATCTTGACGCCAGATCATACAAATTGTTGCACTCTTCGACGGACGGATGGACGGAGTTTTACGGCCTATCTGCTTTTGTAGGTAATTTAAAGCCACGAAGCACGAAAATCACTTGAACATTTCTAGATAACAGACAGCAAATCATCTTTTTTAATGGATGTTCTTCATTTCATGGCCATGTACAAGAGGGTGTTCGACAAAACTATAAATTAGGTCCACTATTATTCTGCCTATTTATCGATAACCTAACATTATATACCTCTGATAAAGATTACATGTAATGTTTTTGTTGAGGATGTAACACTTTCAATCTCGGGTGTCAGGACTGAATGTGTAGCAAAAAAAGTTCAAGGAAGCCTGGATGAAATATGTTCCTGGTGCACTTTGAATCTTGTGGTCATAAATCCTTCCAAAACGAAATGTATGGTGATAACTACAAGACAAAAACAGCAAATACGTCCGTTATATCTTCCCCTTGTTCTTGATTTTTGGCCAGTCGAGAAAGTTGCCGATCATAAAGTTCCAGGTGCAATCACTGACGATCATTTAGGATGGCAATCACACATCATAGGTTTTTTTAAAATAAAGATTTGTTTCTTCTCTCAAAAGAAATACATTTTGTTGACATTCAAACTGGTGGGGGGTGGGGGATGGGGTGGGATTTCTTTGTTTGTTTGCTTGTTTTAACAAGGGTTGAATTTAAAACATGCTGGTATGCCAAATCCATGAATTTCCCTCGGAATATAAAGTTCAGTCGATCGATCAACCTATCGATTCATCAATCTATCAATCCATCAATCAGGAATTCATCCATCCATCCATCCACCCATCCATCCATCCACCCATCCATCCATCCACCCATCCATCCATCCATCCATCCATCCGATCTGATCCAATCCAACTCAACCCAATCCAATTCAATCCAATCCAATTGATCAATCAGTCTCCTCCCCCCTCCTCTCTCTCTCTCTCTCTCTCTCTCTCTCTCTCTCTCTCTCTCTCCTGTCCTTTTGTCTTTCCCGTTCCTCCCAACTAGCGTCTCCTATAACGTATCTATATACCTACAGAATGTGCAGAAGTTCACCTCACATCTTACCACCGCATCATTTCGATTCGGATTTTGTGACCGCGCGTTAGTAAACTAAGTACAAGTGTTAAAAATAACAACAGTTTTTTCAACTACCTTATGGTTTTTTGGGGGGAGGGGGGGGGGCGGGGGGGGGGCGGGGGGGCGGGGGGGGCGGGGGGGCGGGGGGGCGGGGGGCGGGGCGGGGGGGGCGGGGGGGGGGCTCCACATTGCAGAGAAAACAGTTGGCTTTTAGCACATTTAGTAATTAGAAACAAACCATCAAACAAACTAAAGTTTTGTGTACAGCTGCAGTAAATCAAATATACCCTCTCACGACTACGCTGTGTGTTTACTCAAAACTAGTTCCAGCGACTTTGAGCGTGGCTTCCTCAAACACATTTTGAATGTTGAAACACCCTGTCAACTTCTTTGTTTTGAAGACACTCGTAATCGCTCATCTCTCCACGTTTGGGATACATTTTATTGCGAGTCGCCATCCTCTGAACGGACCTGTGCTGCTCCTGCATTGCAGACTGAACAAAGTTAAAAAGTTGGCTGCGACATTGGAAAATTATCAAGATGGTCCAACCAACTCTGCTGTCACCCATAGCAGTTTCAGTGCGCTGATGTGGGCGGAGAAGAGAGAACAACGGAAAATTCGTCCTTTTGCATAATTTTCTGCCTTTTGAAATCTTCTCAAAATCAATTTCTTCGATGACCAGGGGGAAACGAAGGGTTGTTCAAAGCTTAAAAGCGATGGAGCTTGCGGACATCGTGTACCAGAGTCTTCTTCAGAATATTCGATTCCCAGGTGCAGCCAACTTTACTGTATGGTGCAGAAATGTGGGGAATAGGCAATCTAGACGATATCGAAAAGGTATAACCTCTTGCATCTAAAAAGATACGTAGTATAGACATTCAAACACCTAACCTAATAGTATGTGGTAACATTGGCAGATACCTTCTACCTATCACCTGCATTATAAGAACGATCAAATACTGGCTTAAATTATCAAAGATGCATAGAATTAGATTGTCTAAGCAAGTTTACCTCATGCTCAGGAATTCGAAGATCTTGCAGAAGGAAATTTGGATAGACAGTGCAGAAAACTACCTGTGGAAGTTTGTCTTTTCGTACGTCTGGTTGAATGTTGGAAGGGGGGGGAGAGGGGGAAAGGGAGGTGGATGTCGAGAAGGAAAAGTGATTTCTCAAACATCAATGTTTAGGCAGAGACTAATAGACTGTCATCACCAGGCATGGCAATCAAATTGCACAGACGGCCCAGGATTCCAATGGTGGTCTTCTTTTAAGAACCACTTTGGCAAAGAGAATAATATGTTTAGTCTTTCACACATACACAATGATTTATTTGTACGTTTCCGTTCTGGGATCACTAATCTCTAAACAATCAGGCAGTACAGTCAACGTCTGCTGCTGGATGCACGTTCTCTGTTTTGTCCTTTCAGTGAAAACGAAGAATACTTTCTGCTCTAATGTCTGCTACATAACGATCTAAGACTGAAATACCTTTATAGGTAGCCTACGTCAGCAGCAACTATGCAGGCTACACTCACTTAATGGAAGGTTCAAACCCCAATAAGACCAGAGATGTGGCCATGTTTATACACTATGACCAATCTCGAAGAGAGCAGTCATTTTCTACAGCAAATAACAATGTCCTTCAAGCCATGCAATAATTTGTCCTCTTGAACGTTTCTGTATAATTTTGTCTGACGGTCGGTCGGCCTGAATGAATAAAGATCAAACCTTCTCCGATGACGGACAAATGCCGTTGGTCCACGCATATTTAGAGACAGAGATTCTTTGCAAGATCAAGAGCTCCTTGACTGTTGCACCTGAGCAGATGAACTCGTAAGTGAAAATGCAGGACTTTAAAAAACCGTTGAAGGCGTCGACAGCACAGCGCACGAAAAGATGTTGGGATTTGTTCAACCTTTCCATCTCATAAACTCACACGCACAGTCCTCCCTGCGCTCACTCTCCAGCACTACAGGGTAACGTGGGTTCGGGAATCGTCTGCGCACTCAGTTGCTGTCGCCTAGTTTTGTAGCAGTTGTCTTCTGTTGTGCGCATGATGTGTGCGTGGTTCACAGACTGAGGAAAGCAAATCGCAGAAAGTCAAGGACGTCAGTATGTTTCTACACGCGTCAGCGTCAGTAGACACAGACAAACAATGGGACGGAGCCCTAAAAGCTGACCGCGCTCCGCGTCTACCAAAAATAGTTGACTGCGCGGTCTTATTGATGTGCGGTCTTTGATACTACCATAAACAGGCAAGGGTGTGTGATGAAGTGCTTAAACCGTGCATGGACTCATCGGATCAATGCTGACGTTACATTCGGAGTTTTGATGTAAAACAAAGCATATCCAGCTCATCAGATAACACTCAATCCACCCAGAGGACGCATACGTCCTGACACCATTCTTTCATTCTCTCTTCTTCAAGAATCGTCCCTGCTGGACCAAAGTTGTGGGGCGTTCCACGCATGCCGACGACAGACATGCGTGCGAGATCTTGCCCGACCCGTTGATGCATCGTGTTAGTGGAGAGAGCGTACCACGACTCCCATTCGAAGGGAACCTAATGGCTTCTTCCGACAACTCTCTGTCTCCGTCAGCGGATCAGCTTGAAGAGGAAGCCGCATCCAGAATCCTTTCCCGGCGTGCTTTACCGCGATCCGACTTGATTGACGCAGTGTAATGGCGACTCCTGCAGTAATTTATGTCACTTCCGGCGAACTCGGGCTACATCAAATGCTTCACCGGAAGTGACGCCACGAGCTGGGCTCCACCTCTGGCACTGGTTCGAAACATCTTGCCTGAATGAACAGAAGACGCCGCCCGTTGTTTCAGATTTATTGTACGACATCGAATACGGTGTGTGTGTGTGTGTGTGTGTGTGTGTGTGTGTGTGTGTGTGTGTGTGTGTGTGTGTGAGAGAGAGAGAGAGAGAGAGAGAGAGAGAGAGAGAGAGAGAGAGAGAGAGAGAGATAGGGAGGGAGGGAGGGAGGGAGGGAACTCAGACGTTGACAAATCAGGCATAAGGACACACATTATGACCTCCGCTTCTGTGAGTCACTCTCAACGAACGAAGGTGTGTACGTTGAATGTTGACAAAGGATTAGTGATCACATATGTTTTTTTCTTTTCTTAACACATTTGAAAAGTGCACGCTTTAAAGGGTCTAGCCTCACCACTAGTGTGCTCTAATGCGATGTGAATGCCGCCATCCCCAGCCCACCTCTAACCCCCATCCCAAAGACTGTACTAGGCTTATGTGAGAAACCAAACAACCAACCAACAATCTAACCAATCTACTCAGTCCAACCCAACCCAACCCAACCCAACCCAACCCAATCCAACCAACCAACCAACCAACCAACGAACCAACCAACCAACCAACCAACCAACCAACCAACCAATCGACGAAGCAAACAAGCAACAAACCAATCAACCGAAAAACACAACCAATTAAATGTTCCGCCCATCCCCAACCCCTTACACGCATACACAGACACAGAAACACATAGTCACATATACACGCACGCACCATTGCACACATACACCCGCATGAACGCACACACGCACATGCACACACACACGCGCACATGCACACACACACACACACACGCTCAAAAAATATTTTCGCATCACATTTAAGTGTGTTTAGGATCTTACATGTGTTACCTGTAATCTTCCAGAATTCTCTGCATATGAATCGCCTTTTGAAAACAAGTTTCTTTACTGCACACACGTTTGCATTTCCATCTACAGAGGAATGCAATCAACCTCTCGCAGCCCCGCCCACCGCGGGCGTCACCAGCCAATCGGCGTGCGTGTACTTGTTAACATCGCATGTAGTTGCCACGTGACAGCAGTTTTCGTAGTCAAACGGACTCATGCTTATGGTCCAAGGAGAAAAACACCGCTATGGTCAAAATGTGTGCGTGGGGTGTTTGTAGATCCAACCTTCTGCGATCGTCGTAGAAGATAGTTTGCTACTGCGGTTGTCAAAAGTTTTGAATACCCCAGTAGAACTGTTTGTTTCAGTATTTAAATAAACCCAGATTTCTCCGTCCCAGGGATAGAACCACGACACTGCATCTCGCACATCGTCCAACCCCAAAGCATGCTCGCCCATCTCCGCCTGTCTAAAGACATGGTTTCAACACGAGTAGAGGCTGAGGAGCTGACAGTGTACTCATGCAAGAGAGGAGAGCACTGGGGGGTGGGCTGACAGGAATTGGTGTATATTCTAAACAAGTTTGAAGGGTTGAGAAGACAAAAAGTATTTACAGGAACTTCCCAACCTTTCAAACTTGTTTGTTTCAGGTTTGGCTGTGGGCGAAGCGATGCGAGAAGTGAATTGCTTCCTCTTCCATCCCCCCTCCCCTCCCCTTCCCCCTTCTCTTTTTTTATTTCCAGAGCTATTCTACGCCATCCTTTAAGCTGTGAAAGCGAGTTCGATCAAAGGATTAAATTGCTAACAGGACTGAGAAGGGAGAACTAGGGAGGGAAGAAGAGAGGGGAATAGAGAGGGAGGGAGGGTGGGAGGGAGGGAAGGAGGGAGGGAGGGAGGGAGGGAGGGAGGGAGGGAGGGAGGGAGGGAGGGAGGGAGGGAGGGAGGGAGAGAGGGAGAGAGGGGAATAGAGAGAGATGGGGGGGGGGGTGGGGGCGAAGTAATAGATAGAGGGAACCGGGGGGGGAAGTTAGGGAGGGGGCTGGGTGAGAGAGAGAGAGAGAGAGAGAGAGAGAGAGAGAGTGCATGTGTGTATTTGCGTGTGCGTGCGTGTGTGTGTGCATGCATGTGCGTGTGTGTGTTGGGGAGGGGAGAGAGAGTGGTGTATATGTGCATATGTGTGTTGCATGAATGCAGATTGAGAAAGAAAGAGTCAGTCGGGCAACAGCTGGAGCCTCAGAGTTGGGTGTCCCATTCACTGCATGAATAGACGTTTGACCCTTGATGAACTCAACAGATTCAATTGCCAACCGAGTAATGAGCTTTTCTTGATTTGGGTGGGAGGTGGGGAGATCTCGTATGCAGGTGAATAATTCATAACAACATTAAGTTCTTTGTCGTTATTGTTGTTGCTGTTGAATTTTTAAAAAAGGGCTGGAAGACGACTTCCCCATGGAGTGAGGCATGGAGAGCCTGACAAAGGCTGGAGGTGTCTGTCTGCCTCGGGGCATCGTTGCGGGCCACGACACTCCTCCGGAGGACACGCTTCGTTGGCCGCGCGGACAGCGCAGGACTGTAATTTCCGCAGGTGGAAGGGAGTGTTTCCCATTAGGCCTGATTGCCTGCACTCCAACGCAGGTGTGAATGAGTCTTCGCACGCGTAATGGACTGCGCCATGGCAACACTTTCAATGCAGGGGCAATTCGGAAGGAAGACCTCTGTTTCAATTTCTCAATTCGCTCGTTTGTCCCTGAAAGGCAGCGTCCGAAACACATGAATTTGTTAAGAGATTATCTATATTCGCTTGGTCACGGAGAATTGCCACCTGCAACGGTTCTTCGACGGTCTGTTTTTCATTAGCTGGACGCACCAACATTAATAAATTCTTCCTGTGTATGCCTACGACATGCAAACCATCTCACAACAAAACGTTTACGGGGAATGGTAAACCCGTACGAGAATCTTGGTCAATGTTCATAGCAATGGGTTCCAGGTATTTGAAGCATTTTTTGATGTGGGTTGGGGGTTAGAATAGACCCACCACGCCTCCCTGTGGGTTGGGGGTCTTAATAGACCCACCACGCCTCCCTGTGGGTTGGGGGTACAACAGACCCACCACGCCTCCCACTGGGTTGGGGGTACAACAGACCCACCACGCCTCCCACTGGGTTGGGGGTAGAATAGACCCACCACGCCTCCCTGTGGGTTGGGGGTTAGAATAGACCCACCAAGCTTCCCTGTGGGTTGGGGGTTAGAATAGGCCCACCAAGCCTCCCTACGCGATTCGTAAGAGGCGAATGGCTAGGGAAATCGTCACTTGACTTGCTCTTACTAAAACCATTTCTAGTTATTCTGTGGTCGATAGCCTTACATTGTTTACAAAGGATGATAGGCCGTAAGACTCCGCAATCACCATCATCATCATCATCATCATCATCATCATCATCATCATCATCATCATCATCATCATCATCATCATCATCATTATCTTAAATTTTATAAAAACTGAACCAAGTACCGTCTGTCCTAAGTATGGAGTGCTTTCTGGGCTCCCAGTTTCGATATGGAGCGCAGCGCTCCATGCTATACGGGGGCTGACTCTGCAGGCGATTTTGTGGCCTTCCGTCGCTCACAGGAATAAGATGCGCGCACGCACGCTCTTTCTGTCTGTGTGTCTGTCTGTCAATCTCTCTCTCTCTCTCTCTCTCTCTCTCTCTCTCTCTCTCTCTCTCTGTGTGTGTGTGTGTGTGTGTGTGTGTGTGTGTGTGTGTGTGTGTGTGTGTGTGTGTGTGTGTGTGTGTGTGTGTGTGTGTTGGCATTTTCTTGCTGTGTATAATGAGCAAGATTTTTACGACTGTTCTGGAGAGACGGCTTCGTGCATGGGTGGAGGGAGAACACAAGGTATGCGTAGAACAAGCAGGGTTTCGAACTCGTCATTCAACAGTTGATTATATTTTCACGCTTTATTGTATGATCACGAAATATGTCTATGGAGATAGACTTGGGAAACTTTACGTTGCTTTTATTGACTACAGGAAGGCATTCAATTCTGTCAATCATAGGAAACTTTGGGAAGTACTTAAAGGCTCACGCTTGTCTACAAAATTCCTTTCGATGTTAAAGGCCATGTACACCAACGTACAAGCATGCGTTCGCTGGAGTCATGACCTATCCAATTCCTTCGAGTGTCCAGCAGGAGTGAAGCAAGGAACAATTGAGAGTCCATTAATTATTTCTCTATATACTAACGCAGTAACAGAATACGTGCAAATAAATGGTAAACATGGAGTACAGATGATACATGATATGATGGAGGTATTTCTTTTGCTCTTTGCCGATGATGTCGCATTGATATCTACTACACCTGTTGACCTCCAAAATTAAATAGACAGTCTAGTGCGTGTTTCAAAGACCTTAGATATGAGGGTAAACACCGAAAAGACTAAAGTTATGGTCTTCAGGAAGGGAGGCCACCTAGCAGTGGGAGAAAGATGGTTTTTAGACGGCACATCACTTGAGGTGGTAAACCAATATAAGTACATTGGTTATGTTTTTACGACAAAATCGTCCACTGAAGCTGCACTTGATGACTTAGCAGTGAAAGGCAAACAAAAGGGTGTACAAGTATTGAAAGTACTATGGAGACTGCATAGCATGCAAACAAAGGTGTTCACAAACATCTTTGACGCACAGGTATGTTGTGAAGGTTCTAGATCATACGAGTATGACGTCACGCAAACGATCTGTTTATATCATTCTCTACGCTATTTCGTTTACCTGGTCACGTGGTTGAGTTGCCAGTAAGTCAAGAGCTATTCTGCTCGATTCAGGGCATCCCCTCCACGGCGCACTGATGGATCTCCGCATCACACGGAATGGAAGATTTATCATGCCTCCGTGCTGAACAGAGCGTTTTCGACGTTCTTTTATTCCTTCAGCTGTCAGAAATTTGAACAGCAACCGAGCCATTGTTCTGGCCACAGACTATCAGTGATGCTTTTTAAACAGAATTTCTTTATTTCTTTATGTTAGATTTAAGGTTATGGTGGATTTATATTTGGTCATTTTGGCACTGTGTGTGTTGGTGCTGACACTAGCATGTGTAACTATCTAGCTATGTGTGACCCCCACAAATGTTTTTTTTAATTATTATTATATAATTATTATTTCCTTTTGGTAGTACGGGTGGGGTGGAATCTCTCCAGAAGACAGCCCATTTCATCCTTGACTCTAAAATCCAAGTGTGATGGTGTACGAGAAGAAGAAGGTTCAGTTACGTCATCAGTGGTGCGACGTCAGGTGGTGACGGGGGGGGGGGGGGGTGGAGGGGGGGGGGGAGGAGAAACGGAGACTGAGGGAGTTGGATGGAAAATGCAGAGAGGTAATCTCTGCAGAACAATTATACCAGTGAGAGACAGACCCGATTCCATCAGGAATCATTCGCAGACTTCGCCCAGTGCTTCACAGGACTGTTGTGTTGCCAGTGTGGTAGTCCTGGGTCTGCAGAAACAGTGATGGCAACAGATTTCCCGTAGTTCACGAATTCCCAGATACCAACAGGATGGAGAACGTAAACGGCAACACGTGTCGCGGAATTACGACATGAATTAAGAATTTAATTGAGAGTGAGGGTTAGTGGAAAGTGAGTTGCATCGCCCCAGTTCGAAATCTGCAGAGTCAGCGCTCTGCGCTGATATATTTAGTAACGAGGGTCAAGAGGTGAGGCCCGTTGCCAACCCCGCCGTCAGGGTAGGGGGTGGAGGTACTTTCGAATTTTTGGGGGGTGTGATAGAAAATTCCGTGGACTTTGCCCTCGCACGTGTAGTCCACGCGAGTGATGACCTCATGATAGGAGGCATCGAATGATTTCATTGGCTAATGAGATCGGGGGCAGATGACCGTTGCGTTTTTGGCGCCTTGAGCATCAGTCCATGCTCGCAGCTCGAGTGAGCAGGGTGGGTTGTGGTGCTTGTCGCGCCATGGGCCCCCAGGAGGCATGGCGCCTCGCTGGGGGGGAGCTCATACCGTTTGAGGGAGGGCTCTGGCCTCTCCCGAGGGTACAACCGCCTGACTGGTCATAGCCCGGTGTTTGGGGTGAGTTGTAGTAATTAAACTCATTGTAAATTGAGTTAAATGCATTTTGTAATTGACAGAGGGAGAATGCCATTTTGATTAACTGTTTTGCAGAAACAGAGAGTGTAACAGAGTAAGTAATCTCCGCTCTATCCTGGGGAGGGAAATACGAGAGGGAGAAGTAACTATTCTTATCTGTGAGTCGCCTTTGGATTCTCGGGCTGATAACGCCAAGGGGTGGGTATCAGTTTCTCTGTAGCTGACATGCATGTAGTAGAATGTGGCTTGAATGAAGGTGCGAGAGAAGCGTGAGTCTTGTCATGGCGGTGACAAGCGCTTTGTCTCTTTTCAGGCTTTAACTTTTCAGACTTCTACTTATAGCCAGTGAGGGCTGTCTGTTTTGCAAGCTTCTACTGCTAGGTCGTTTGCCTAGAATAGCTAACGCTCGTATGGCGTTAGGCTTGTCGATTTCTATTTGTAGCCTTGAGGGCTTATGCAGTATAGACTGCTAGACTACTGTATGTAGTAGGTCAGTTAGGACCTTTTGTATGTTTGGCTGTTAGTGTTGTGTGAAGCAACAGTACCTATATTACTCCTGTCTGAGGGAGCAAGCGAGGTAGAGTATGTAGCCATTCATGTATATGTCGTCATGGCATATGGGGCGGGGGGACTTAAAGTATTATGGTGTCGTATAGGCAGGGGCTGTACTGCCATAGAACCATGAATTTAGTTATGACGCTAAGCGTTAAGCGATCATTGTTCTCTCAACTGTGTGAATAGAACTAGTCCCCGTCCACACGTGTTGTTCTGACACGTACACACGCTGGGCGTGTATCTTGCAGTAAGCTTCGGGCTGTTGTTCTGCAAGTCGAGAGGTCAGGAATGTCGGGAGGGGTCAAGGTCATTAGATAGACGCTCTGCCTTTGGAACATTTCCTCGCTTTCTCTTGTTTTGCACCGTGTAGTGCAATAGTGTGACTCGCTATCAGAGCAGTCACAGGTCTAGAGCGTAGTCTTGTCGCAGGGTAGGGGTAGGGAGAGCTGGCGCCATATCCAGTCTACTGCTGCCTACCGCTGCACCTGACGCTTCGACTGGGGAGATCTCTCGGGTCATTGGAGTGACTCGACCCGCAGGATGTCGTCGCCGGACGGACGCCTGGTGGACTGGGTGCCACAAGAGGGGGACGAGAGGACAGCTCTCGTCGAGACCTACCATCGAGCGCTGCTACGACCGGGGGAGACGGAGGTCGAGACCTCGCGTACTTCCCGACTCTGAGGGTTCAGGAGTGGTCTATCCCGGATTATATGTGTGTTCTTTCCTGTGACAGGAAGAGACGACGTTGGTAAGATTGCCTTTTTATATTTAATCCTGATGGGAAATAGTTGGACTCATGAGACTGACCCTAGTGTCGAAAAGTACCAATAGCATAAGTGAGATCAGAATCCCACAGTGGGTAGGTCAAGGACGCTGCCGTTAAACCTATGCAGAAGGGCGCCGGGCGCCATCCCATCTTCTGTGGTAGGAAGAGACTGTGTGGACTTGTTCTGAATGTTTAAACTAATCCTCTTGAGGAAGATTGAGTTCAGTCTATTTGGTTGCTTGTGTGTATCTTCCTGCTACTGCCGTGACAGTAGAGGAAGCATTCTTTCAGCTGCTGTTAGAGCAAGCTTTGTAAGAACGCCGGTGCGTGCGTTGCTGTTTGTAAATGCCCTGCCCAGTTCCTGTCCCGTCCAGCGGCTGCTGCGACTGGCCAGGCCTGGGTCGGTCTTTCTCAATGGTTGAGGCCACACCCCCAGGGGGTGTGTCGCCTCGGGTGAACCACGTTATTATCATTTGGCTACGGTCAAGTCCAGTGCTGCTTGAGGCTGACCTCTGACCCTATGAGCTTGTGTGTGGGGAATTCTTATTCATTTGCTACGGTTATGTCAACCTGTTGAGGTTGACCCCTGACCTTTATGAGCATGTGCGTTGGATGGCTCTGTGAAGCCATGGGGGTGTGTCATTGTTATTGTTATTGTATTGTTTGGGGACTTGGCCAAGTCAGGGTATGGGATTTATTTTGATGTTTATTATTCTTTGATTAAAATATTGTTTTGAAATTTACCTCCTTCCCTCAGTGTCTTATTTAATTTGTTGTTTTCCATGTTTATTCACTTTACAGTTGCAAGGAAAGTGGCAGTTTGGGTTTTGTTGAAAATCCCGGGGTGTGGTGTTTTACATCATCAGGGTCCAGTCATTGTTTATTTATTTATTTTATTTTAAAAAACCCCTCATCACCCACCCCATCACGCGACAACACGTAAAAGGAGGAATTCTGATCCGAGAGTGAGAGGTTAGTAAGCCGGAACACCCTGGTGTGGGGAAGCGGTCCTGAGGTGAATTTATGAATTTGAGAGTAAAGAGAAGAATGGATAGAGTCTTTGGCTATCATCATCCCCTCTCCTTCTCCTCTTTTTCTGTGGGCCATCCGGTCACAGAAAAATGGCGTCGTCGGCAGGATTTTTGAAGAACAGCCTCAGGACGCGGGGAACCCAACAATGTTGACCA
>JAWQFJ010023557.1:32500-33839 GCA_034096865.1 Theodoxus fluviatilis | reverse complement strand
GGTCATGTAAAGGTCAAGGTCAAGCATGTGAGTCGTATGGGCTTTGCCCTTCTTGTTTACCATGACCCGTTCGGATGTGACGACGAGGCGTCTCCGGTCATTCTGGGACCTCACAGCTCCAAACGGCCACCAGCCTCCAACGACGACAGACCGAGCGCGCTGACCACTCGGCCACAGAGCCCCAGGGAAGGATGACACTGCAGGATTGGATAGGTGCCATGCACCCCAGCCCCACCACCAGCGGGACGCAACTCACGACAGGATTGAAGCAGGACAGGAAGGACAGGACAGGATAGGACAGGACAGGACAGGACAGAACAGGACAGGATAGGACAGGACAGGAATGGTCAGGACAGGTGGTGAGCGGATTAGAATATGATATGATAGGATGAGAATTGTGCAGGATTGAATATGACAGGACGGGATAGGAGCAGAGGTTAAACTACGATCCACACGCCTCGACCCCACCGCCCCCCTAATGACGATCTTCCCGGCTTTTTTCGTATTCTGTGTATTAAATCTTAGCAAATGCACACTTCCTAATGTGGTGTTTCTGCGTTGAAACACTTGGCTACATATCCTGTTGATTATCGTTGAGTTTCCTATCCCCAGCCTCTCTCCCTTACGTTAGTTCAGTAGCCACCCAGCAGCGTTCATTGCCAGCAAGCATTTCACAAGCACATGCGCGCCATCTTTTATGTTTCCAATGAGAGCGCCTGCATGGGCAAGTTCATGTTGGAGAAAAACTTGGGCATTGCGAACGCTCGCGTGAGCGCTCATCCCTGAATATTTCTTTATCTTCCGAAACAAAACGCGCCTCAGTTGGATTGCCCTTGACAAACTTTGCAAGCGTATCCTAGTCCTGAGAAACGCTCCTCAGTTGGATTGCCTTTGACAAACTTTGCTAAGAGGCGATGCACATTCAGAGGACCACTCAGGGTGGCAACGTCAAGATCTATTCAGCATTGACGACAGCACTGACGACAGCACTGATGACAACACTGATGACAGCACTGACGACAGTACTGACGACAGCACTGACGACAGCACTCCTAGTTCTATACCCAACACGTCTGCAGTGCCCGAGTGGTCAGGACTGGACTGTAGTGCGGAAGAAAAGGGGCGAGAGTAGTCTAATGAGAATCGCTTACGGCTGCTGCCGCCAGATGTCCCAATCACCAGCTGAAACCCCTGGTCATGGAGCGTCCGGGGCCTTACCTCAGTAGTTCCGGCACGGGCGGCCCCAAGCAGCACAATGTACAACCACTGTAAAAAGTGGAAAAAATAGTATTCAGAACGATCTATTTGGCACAATGCTGTAATGCGAAGGGTCAAGTTT
>JAWQFJ010023557.1:15000-27500 GCA_034096865.1 Theodoxus fluviatilis | reverse complement strand
CTAATATAATTTCCATTTTGATCCGTCTCTACAAGTGGAATCTTTTGCTACTGTTCAACTGTCCCTTACACTTGTCTGTATATTCTTGTACCTATTGTCTTCGTAACTCTCTGATGAACCCACCTTCATTTTCTGTTTTCTGATATTTCCATATGTCACAAAATTGTTTTCCATCAATATCTTTCTCACCTTCAATGACCAGTTGTAGCTTTTTTCAGTGTCTACTAGCATCGGTCTATATACTTGTACCTCGTATCTCGAGTGGTCCGTTTCAAGAGAAATGAACACATGTGGAGGGCATGGAGTACAGTTTATGCCAGACTCGTCCATTATCTTCATGTTGCTCTTTGCAGATGCTATTGCTTTCATGTTTGATACTGTGCCAGGGCTACACAACCAACGGAATGTCCTAAAGTACATTAGCGATGACCTTGGATTGGTTGCCAGCACTGAGAAAACGATAGCTGTTGTATATCGTATGGGTTGCCATATTACCAAACACAAAAATGGTTTTTAGGCCACAAGAAACTACAGATTGTGAATAAGTGCAAGTACTTTGGCCAAATGTTATTGACTAAGCTAAGTTCAAACGTAGCTCAAACAAAGTTAGCATACAGGGAAAAAGCAGGTCTGACACAAATTGTTATATCATTTCGCAAAATAAGTAGTACAAACCCGCCTATACTTGTTGAGCTGTTCGACACTTGGATGCAGCCTATACTGTTTATATGCTTCTGAAATCAAGGGGCTCGACGATTGTCAAACCGTTAAAATGATACATGTGACAGGCCTTAAAATGTTTTGTGATATCTCAGCTAGAACACATAATGACATGCTTTATGGAGATTGCGGAAGGTGTCCTATGTACATCAATGCAGCTCTTCGAAGTGTAAATTATCGGTGTAAACTTGATAATGAATCAAGATAGAGAGAGAGAGAGAGAGAGAGAGAGAGAGAGAGAGAGAGAGAGAGAGAGAGAGAGAGAGGAGAGGGAGGGAGAGAGGGAGGGAGGGAGGGAGGGAGGGAGAGAGGGAGGGAGGGAGGGAGAGAGGGAGGGAGGGAGATAGGGAGAGAGAGAGGGAGGGAGGGATAGGGAGGAAGAGGAGGGAGGGAGAGAGAGCGAGCAAGCGAGAGAGAGAGAGAGAGAGAGAGAGGGAGGGAGAGAGAGAGAGAGAGAGAGAGAGAGAGAAGAGAGAGAGAGAGGGAAAGAGAAAGAAAGAGAGAGAGAGAGAGAGAGAGAGAGAGAGAGTGGATTTTGCAGTATGTGTATGTCAGTGATAAGTAAAAAAAGTACCCCCCATGACTGTAAATACGGATATTCATCTAAACACCCGGCATTCGTGTATCAGTGTTGTGAGAAAGAAGACACTCCATGATTGTAAATATTGATCTTCATCTCAACACTTGGCATTCTTTTATCAGTGTTGAGAGAAAGGGCACACTCCATTATCGTAAATATTGATATTCATGTGAACACCCGGCATTCTCGTATCAGTGTTGAGAGAAAGGGCACACTCCATGATAGTAAATACTGATATTCATGTGAACACCCGGCATTCTCGTATCAGTGTTGAGAGAAAGGGCACACTCCATGATTGTAAATATTGATATTCATGTGAACATCCGGCATTCTCGTATCAGTGTTGAGAGAAAGGGCACACTCCATGATTGTAAATATTGATATTCATGTGAACATCCGGCATTCTCGTATCAGTGTTGAGAGAAAGGGCACACTCCATGATTGTAAATATTGATATTCATGTGAACATCCGGCATTCTCGTATCAGTGTTGAGAGAAAGGGCACACTCCATGATTGTAAATATTGATATTCATGTGAACATCCGGCATTCTCGTATCAGTGTTGAGAGAAAGGGCACACTCCATGATTGTAAATATTGATATTCATGTGAACATCCGGCATTCTCGTATCAGTGTTGAGAGAAAGGGCACACTCCATGATTGTAAATATTGATATTCATGTGAACACCCGGCATTCTCGTATCAGTGTTGAGAGAAAGGGCACACTCCATGATAGTAAATATTGATATTCATGTGAACATCCGGCATTCTCGTATCAGTGTTGAGAGAAAGGGCACACTCCATTATCGTAAATATTGATATTCATGTGAACACCCGGCATTCTCGTATCAGTGTTGAGAGAAAGGGCACACTCCATGATTGTAAATATTGATATTCATGTGAACATCCGGCATTCTCGTATCAGTGTTGAGAGAAAGGGCACACTCCATTATCGTAAATATTGATATTCATGTGAACACCCGGCATTCTCGTATCAGTGTTGAGAGAAAGGGCACACTCCATGATTGTAAATATTGATATTCATGTGAACATCCGGCATTCTCGTATCAGTGTTGAGAGAAAGGGCACACTCCATGATTGTAAATATTGATATTCATGTGAACATCCGGCATTCTCGTATCAGTGTTGAGAGAAAGGGCACACTCCATGATTGTAAATATTGATATTCATGTGAACACCCGGCATTCTCGTATCAGTGTTGAGAGAAAGGGCACACTCCATGATAGTAAATATTGATATTCATGTGAACATCCGGCATTCTCGTATCAGTGTTGAGAGAAAGGGCACACTCCATTATCGTAAATATTGATATTCATGTGAACACCCGGCATTCTCGTATCAGTGTTGAGAGAAAGGGTGCACTCCATGACTGTAAATACTGATATTCATGTGAACACGCGGCATTCTCGTATCAGTGTTCACAAAAAGGGCACACAACATGATAGTCCTTCGCTGAAATGCCAGGGCTGGCAGTTGCCACTTCAACGTGACTTGAACACTGGCGGTGAGGACTTTAGCAACTGCCACTGCAGGAAACAGCCGTGTCACACCAGCAGTCTCTTTGGTAAGGACGTCCGAACTGGTTGTGACGAGGGCAATACTAAAAAGACAGGCAGTTCAGAATGTGTGCGCGGCTTTCATTAGAGCAGCGTTTCCCGCCCTGCATCTCCCACTCCGAATCCTCATGCATCGCCGCCGTCTCTGCGAGGAGACTGCGGACCAGCTGCATCGTGGCGAGGACAGCGACAACGCGGATCTTGTACACGTGAAAAGGGAGAGGAAGATTCAAAGTGTCATCGTGCATCATGTGCAAGGTACGTATCATGTGCCAGTAAATGTATGTAATCTGCTTTCCATTAAAAGCCTCTCTATGTCTAGCTGATTGTTTGCGCGCCTGTCTGTGTGTGCGTATGTGTATGTTTTCCTTGTGTCTGTCTCTATGCCTGTGTGTCTACGTCTTTGCGTGTCTGTGCGAATTCGTGCGTTTTTGGGTCTGTCGGCATTTTGACTGTATGTTTGTTTGTACGCCTGTGTCAGAGTTTCTGCCTGTGTGTCTGCGTCCTTCCGTGTATCAATCTGTGACCATGTGCCTGCGTGTCTGTCCGTGTGTCTGTGTTTACGTCTATCGCTGCCTCTATACGCGTTTCATTCTATGACTCTGCTTTCATTCACCCCGCTTACCCTAACCCCCCCCCCCTCTCTCTCTCTCTCTCTCTCTCTCTCTCTCTCTCTCTCTCTCTCTCTCTCTCTCTCTCTCATTCGAAAAATAATTATTTTCAATGGGTGCAATGGCTGGTGAGTAGGCTGGCCACGTCAGTTACCTCCAAACGTAACCGACTCTACAAACTGTCGAAGGGGACGCTATGTACAATGGTGTTTCTGATTCATTGAGAATAATTTGGTAGGGAGGACTTTGGGATTGAGGACTTTGGGAGTTAGGACTTTGGAAGTGAAGACTCGTGGAGTGAGGACTTTGGGTGTGAGGACTTTGGGAGTGAAGACTCGTGGAGTGAGGACTTTGGGAGTGAGGACTTTGGGAGTGAGGACTTTGGGTGTGAGGACTTTGGGAGTGAAGACTCGTGGAGTGAGGACTTTGGGAGTGAGGACTTTGGGAGTGAGGACTTTGGGAGTGAGGACTTTGGGAGTGAGGACTTTGGGAGTGAGGACTTTGGGTGTGAGGACTTTGGGAGTGAAGACTCGTGGAGTGAGGACTTTGGGTGTGAGGACTTTGGGAGTGAAGACTCGTGGAGTGAGGACTTTGGGAGTGAGGACTTTGGGAGTTAGGACTTTTGGAGTGAGGACTTTTGGAGTGAGGACTTTGGGAGTGAAGACTTTGGGAGTGAGGACTCGTGGAGTGAGGGCTTTGGTTTTGAGGACTTTGGGAGTGAGGACTTTAGGAGTGAGGACTTTGGGAGTGAAGACTTTGGGAGTGAGGACTTTGGGAATGAAGACTCGTGGAGTGAGGACTTTGGGAGTGAGGACTTTGGGAGTGAGGACTTTGGGAGTGAGGACTTTGGGAGCGAAGACTCGTGGAGTGAGGGCTTTGGTTTTGAGGACTTTGGGAGTGAGGACTTTAGGAGTGAGGACTTTGGGAGTGAGGACTTGGGGAGTGAGGACTTAGGGAGTGAGGACTTGGGGAGTGAGGGACTTTGGTTTCGAGGACTTTGGGAGTGAGGACTTTGGGAATGAGGACTTTGGGAGTGAGGACTTTGGGAGTGAGGACTTTGGGAGTGAAGACTTTGGGAGTGAGGACTTTGGGAGTGAAGACTTTGGGAGTGAGGACTTTGGGAGTGAGGACTTTGGGAGTGAAGACTTTGAGAGTGAGGACATTGGAAGTGAAGACTTTGGGAGTGAGGACATTGGGAGTGAAGACTTTGGGAGTGAGGACATTGGGAGTGAAGACTTTGGGAGTGAGGACTTTGGGAGTGAGGACTTTGGGAGTGAGGACCTTGGGAGTGAGGACTTTGGTTTTGAGGACGTTGAGTGTGAAGACTCGTGGAGTGAGGACTTTGGGAGTGAGGACTTTGGGAGTGAGGACTTTGGGAGTGAGGACTTTGGGAGTGAAGACTTTGGGAGTGAGGACTTTGGGAGTGAGGACTTTGGGAGTGAGGACTTTGGGAGTGAAGACTTTGGGAGTGAAGACTCGTGGAGTGATGACTTTGGTTTTGAGGACTTTGGGAGTGATGACTCGTGGAGTGAGGACTTTGGGAGTGAGGACTTTGGGAGTGAGGACTTTGGGAGTGAGGAATTTGGGAGTGAGGACTTTGGTTGTGAGGACTTTGGGAGTGAGGACTTTGGGAATGAGGACTTTGGGAGTGAGGACTCGTGGAGTGAGGACTTTGGGAGTGAGGACTTTGGGAGTGAGGACTTTGGGAGTGAGGACTTTGGGAGTGAGGACTTTGGGAGTGAGGACTTTGGTTGTGAGGACTTTGGGAGTGAGGACTTAGGGAGTGAGAACTTTGGGAGTGAAGACTCGTGGAGTGAGGACTTTGGGAGTGACGACTTTGGGAGTGAGGACTTTGGGAGTGAGGACTTTGGGAGTGAGGACTTTGGGAGTGAAGACTTTGGGAGTGAAGACTTTGGTTGTGAGGACTTTGGGAGTGAGGACTTTGGGAGTGAAGACTTTGGTTGTGAGGACTTTGGGAGTGAAGACTTTGGGAGTGAAGACTGGTTGTGAGGACTTTGGGAGTGAAGACTCGTGGAGTGAGGACTTTGGGTGTGAGGACTTTGGGAGTGAATACTTTGGGAGTGAGGACTTTGGGTGTGAGTCCTGTTGGAAAGGCTTTCGGAGTAAAAACTTTTAGTGACGAGTTCTGTAGGTTAGAGTCGTTCTCATGAAGGAGGAGTCTTGACTCTAAAAGCATGCAATGCAACAAAGGCAGCATGTGATGCAACAAAGGCAGCACATGATGCAACAAAGACAGCACGTGATGCAACAAAGACAGCACGTGATGCAACAAGACAGCATGTGATGCAACAAGACAGCATGTGATGCAACAAGACAGCACGAGATGCAACAAAGGCAGCATGTGATGCAACAAAGGCAGCACTAGATGCAACAAGACAGCATGTGATGCAACAAGACAGCACGTGATGCAACAAGACAGCACGAAATGCAACAAAGGCAGCACGTGATGCAACAAGACAGCACGTGATGCAACAAGACAGCACGAGATGCAACAAAGACAGCACGAGATGCAACAAAGACAGCACGTGATGCAACAAGACAGCACGTGATGCAACAAAGACAGCACGAGATGCAACAAGACAGCACGTGATGCAACAAAGACAGCACGTGATGCAACAAAGACAGCACGTGATGCAACAAAGACAGCACGTGATGCAACAAAGACAGCACGTGATGCAACAAAGGCAGCACGAGATGCAACAAGACAGCATGTGATGCAACAAGACAGCATGTGATGCAACAAAGGCAGCACGTGATGCAACAAAGGCAGCACGTGATGCAAAAAAGGCAGCACGTGATGCAACAAAGACAGCACCTGATGCAACAAAGGCAGCACGTGATGCAACAAAGACAGCATGTGATGCAACAAAGGCAGCACGTGATGCAACAAAGGCAGCATGTGATGAAACAAGACAGCATGTGATGCAACAAAGGCAGCATGGGATGCAACAAAGACAACACGTGATGCAACACAGACAACACGTGATGCAACAAAGACAACACGTGATGCAAAAAAGGCAGCACGTGATGCAACAAAGACAGCACGTGATGCAACTAAGGCAGCACGTGATGCAACAAAGGCAGCACGTGATGCAACTAAGGCAGCACGTGATGCAACTAAGGCAGCACGTGATGCAACTAAGGCAGCACGTGATGCAACTAAGGCATGGGCAGCGTGGGACGCAGTCTCCTCATTGACTTCTCATTTCGTAACTCAAGCCCAACTCTGGCCTCCGTTCATCCACGTTCCAGCTTTCTTTTAGCGGTTGACATCGCACACATGACGCGATCCGTCCAAAATGGCACGTGCTGGTTTTGTTTTCCGAATGAACACACCTTTTTGGTGTGGAAATGCACCAGCCTCGTCACAGACAGCGATGGACAGTAAAGCAACTACAGTTGGGACTGTGGAAGATGGACAGTGAAGCAACTACAGTTGGGACTGTGGAAGATGGACAGTGAAGCAACTACAGTTGGGACTGTGGACGATGGACAGTGAAGCAACAGCAGTTGGGACTGTGGAAGATGGACAGTGAAGCAACTACAGTTGGGACTGTGGAAGATGGACAGTGAAGCAACTACAGTTGGGACTGTGGAAGATGGACAGTGAAGCAACTACAGTTGGGACTGTGGAAGATGGACAGTGAAGCAACTACAGTTGGGACTGTGGACGATGGACAGTGAAGCAACTACAGTTGGGACTGTGGAAGAATGGACAGTGAAGCAACTACAGTTGGGACTGTGGAAGATGGACAGTGAAGCAACTACAGTTGGGACTGTGGAAGATGGACAGTGAAGCAACTACAGTTGGGACTGTGGAAGAATGGACAGTGAAGCAACTACAGTTGGGACTGTGGAAGATGGACAGTGAAGCAGCTACAGTTGGGACTATGGAAGAATGGACAGTGAAGCAACTACAGTTGGGACTGTGGAAGATGGACAGTGAAGCAACTACAGTTGGGACTGTGGAAGATGGACAGTGAAGCAACTACAGTTGGAACTGTGGAAGATAGACAGTGAAGCAACTACAGTTGGGACTGTGAAAGATGGACAGTGAAGCAACTACAGTTGGGACTGTGGAAGATGGACAGTGAAGCAACTACAGTTGGAACTGTGGAAGATAGACAGTGAAGCAACTACAGTTGGGACTGTGAAAGGTGGACAGTGAAGCAACTACAGTTGGGACTGTGGAAGAATGGACAGTGAAGCAACTACAGTTGGGACTGTGGAAGATGGACAGTGAAGCAACTACAGTTGGGACTGTGGAAGGTGGGCAGTGAAGCAACTAGAGTTGGGACTGTGGAAGGTGGACAGTGAAGCAACTACAGTTGGGACTGTGGAAGGTGGACAGTGAAGCAACTACAGTTGGGACTGTGGAAGGTGGACAGTGAAGCAACTAGAGTTGAGACTGTGGAAGGTAGACAGTGAAGCAACTAGAGTTGGGACTGTGGAAGATAGACAGTGAAGCAACTACAGTTGGGACTGTGGAAGGTGGACAGTGAAGCAACTACAGTTGGGACTGTGGAAGAATGGATAGTGAAGCAACTACAGTTGGGACTGTGGAAGGTAGACAGTGAAGCAACTAGAGTTGGGACTGTGGAAGGTAGACAGTGAAGCAACTAGAGTTGGGACTGTGGAAGGTGGACAGTGAAGCAACTACAGTTGGGACTGTGGAAGGTGGACAGTGAAGCAACTACAGTTGGGACTGTGGAAGGTGGACAGTGAAGCAACTACAGTTGGGACTGTGGAAGAATGGATAGTGAAGCAACAGCAGTTGGGACTGTGGAAGGTGGGCAGTGAAGCAACAGCAGTTGGGACTGTGGAAGGTGGGCAGTGAAGCAACTACAGTTGGGACTGTGGAAGAATGGACAGTGAAGCAACTACAGTTGGGACTGTGGAAGATGGACAGTGAAGCAGCTACAGTTGGGACTATGGAAGAATGGACAGTGAAGCAACTACAGTTGGGACTGTGGACGATGGACAGTGAAGCAGCTACAGTTGGGACTGTGGAAGAATGGACAGTGAAGCAACTACAGTTGGGACTGGGGACGAATGGCACGAGGGCGAGGGAAATAGGAGAAAAGTCACACACGAGGGCTCAGAGTAAAATGTGTTGTGACCTTTCGCCTGGGAAATTAACATTATATGAACCCGAATCAGTAGTGACTCTGGCACAGTTTGCAATGAATGCGTAATAGACTTGACCCGTCGCATTACAACATTGCGCCAAAAATAGTTCGTTCTGATGCTATTTTTTCTCCACTTTTTACAGAAGTCATTCAGATGTCAAAACTTGTTTCCATTTCAACACAAACATTTTATTTTATCGAATAAATGCTTGTTTATTGCCTCAACAAAAGTAAGTTATGAGTTTCGTGCGAAATAGAACTATTTTCACGGTGTATGTCAGGGAGCAGATCGGCTGTCCTACAAGCCTCTCGTGTGAAATTTGAATTTTCGGACGAATCCTTCCATTACGTGATGTCAACTGTGCGAGAGACTGTTTAACCGGCAAGCGAAGTCTCTAGTGGACTAGAATGGGAAATGAATGGACGTTCGCAACGTGGGAAAATCAGGGTTTGGTCAGAGAAAAATGAATTACAACGTGGGAAAATCAGGGTTTGGTCAGAGAAAAATGAATTACAACGGCAAGCAGCTTGGAGGATACGCTAAGTAAAGTTATGAACGCATTGAGCCACATATACATTTTCCCATATAGTTACTCTTTGAACATGCTGGTTTTTTCTCCCCTGGAATACGCATGAATGAAAATACCTGTACATTGTGGGTGAAAGAAATATCTCAATTTTTTCATTTTTCGTGTCTTACCCTTGTTTTCTCATTCGCGGTCGCATTTGATGAAATATTGCAGTGTTTGATTAAATATCATAGTGTTTGATTTTACACCGCAGTATTTGTTCAAATGTCATAGTGTTTGATTTTACACCGTAGTATTTGTTCAAATGTCAGTGTTAAATTAAACATCATAGAATTTGATTAAATGTCACACTGTCCGATTAAACACCACAGTATTTGATTAAATGTCACAGTGTCCGATTAAATATCACGGTGTTGGGTTAAACACCACAGTATTTGATTAAATGTCGCGGCGTTTTATTCCTCATTGTATGTTAGAAGAAAAGCTCCCCTGTAGGTTGAGGGTAAGACGAGAACCATCGTGTCTTCCAAGGCGACAGACAAGAGACCATCATCTAGGAAAGCCCAGCCTTTAGCTGCTCCCGCAGCAACCTGCTCAGCGACGTCCTTGATGAATGCTCTCACAGGGGCCGTGAAGGTGGATTGGCCATAACAGTCCATCTTCATCTTCTGCTTCTGCTTCTTTAGTGAGACGGAATCGAAATTTGAGTCCTGAATACAGTGATGAAATTATTATCGGCGTGCGGTGGAAAACAGTTTCTAAGTTTCGATAACCCACGGAAAAGGACAACATGTTAAGTTCCTTTGTCCTCGTGACACGATCATCAATACAAAGAATCAAAATTAAGTGGCGTCTACGAGCCGATTCGGATATAAAAAACTACGCAAGTCAGTTCACAAACTGGTATCAGAGTCGCCTTACATGACCTTTTCCACTGCAGACGGTGGCGAAACGTGAAACGCTGCGCACAGAGCATAACGTCACAACTGGAAACTGTCTCCATGTCTGCCGTCAGGCGCTTTGTCTGTGAAATGCCGCCTCCTCTCTCCCTGTCAGTCTGTCTGTCTGTCTGTCTGTCTGTCTGTCTGTCTGTCTGTCTGTCTGTCTGTCTGTCTGTCTGTCTGTCTGTCTGTCTGTCTGTCTGTCTCTGTCTGTCTCTGTCTGTCTGTCTGTCTGTCTGTCTGTCTGTCTGTCTGTCTGTATGTCTGTCTGTCTCTGTCTGTCTGTCTGTCTGTCTGTCTGTCTGTCTCTGTCTGTCTGTCTGTCTCTGTCTGTCTGTCTGTCTGTCTGTCTGTCTGTCTGTCTGTCTGTCTGTCTCTGTCTGTCTGTCTGTCTCTGTCTGTCTGTCTGTCTCTGTCTGTCTGTCTGTCTCTGTCTGTCTCTGTCTGTCTCTGTCTGTCTCTGTCTGTCTGTCTCTCTCTGTATGTCTCTGTCTGTCTCTGTCTGTCTCTGTCTGTCTCTGTCTGTCTCTGTCTGTCTGTCTCTGTCTGTCTGTCTGTCTGTCTGTCTGTCTGTCTGTCTGTCTGTCTGTCTGTCTGTCTGCCTGTCTGCTTGTCTGTATGTCTGTGTGTGTCTGTCTGTCTCTGTCTGTCTCTGTCTGTCTGTCTCTGTCTGTCTCTGTCTGTCTGTCTGTCTCTGTCTCTGTCTCTGTATGTCTCTGTCTGTCTGTCTGTCTGTCAGTGTCTGTCTGTCTGTCTGTCTGTCTGTCTGTCTGTCTGTCTGTCTGTCTGTCTGTCTGTCTGTCTGTCTGTCTCTGCCGGTCTCTGTCTGCCTGTCTCTGTCGGTCTGTCTGTCTCTGTCTGTGTGTCTGTCTGTGTGTCTGCCTGTCTGTCTGCCTGCCTGATGTCTAGACAAGCGGCAAATACGAGAGTTTTTTGTTGTTGTTTTTCTTTAAGAGGGAGGGAGAGAGAGAGAGAGAGAGAGAGAGAGAGAGAGAGAGAGAGACAGAGACAGAGAGAGAGAGAAAGATAGAGAGACAAAAGACAGGCTGGCGCACACACAGAGACACACACACACACAGAGAGAGAGAGAGAGAGAGAGAGAGAGAGAGAGAGAGAGAGAGAGAGAGAGAGTGCGTTACTCATCATGCATCGCGGTGGACACTCACACACACCTTACAAGATGACTGTACGTGTCACTTTCTAGCACGCCACTGATGCAAGTCAAGGGCATGGCAAGTCCTCTCACTTCACATCAGGGCACCAGCTTGCTACACCGCCATGCATATTCATAACCTGAGCTGCTGGCATTACCATATGTAGAACAGCTGCTGTTATGCAAGGTCTCTTTGTCTGCCTGTCTGTTTCTCTCTCTCTCTCTCTCTCTCTCTCCTTCGGAATGTATTTCTATGTTTGTGTGTACGTGCGCGGCCGAATACGTCTGCCTGTATCCATGTGTCCGTAATTTTGCATCTAGGAGTTTAATCGTCACACATTATTTTTGCACATGCACCTTGTTGTTGGGTTGACAAATGATATACACTACCTCGTTAAACAAAAAATGTAAATTTTGCAAATGTGTATACTTTATTCTCCTGATTGAAATACTATGAAAATGTTCTTCTTCCTAACCCTTTTGTTTGTCTCTCTTCAGATATTCAGTAAGGAAAGCTGCAACCTTTTTACGGTGGACAAGAAAAGACTTTCAGCGATAGATCATAACTGCATTGAAAAAAACACACAACAAAACGAAAAACAGAAGTGACTTTCGCTGTGAAGCATCGTTGCCATAGCAACCCCTGAAACCAGAAGTCACTCCACAGATTGCATTCTGGGATTAACAATCCGCAGTTCTTCAAATTCCAACCTTTACAGTCTACTGGCACGGGGAAACCCTTTTTCTCGCCAGAAAAACACGCCGTGATCTGACAGAAACGGGTATTTATTTTACTTTGAGGAAAAAATCATCAATTCCGCCAACGGAACATCACCGACACGGTGGATCAAACCTGTGTATCCTTGACTGAAGTGTAGTGAATGAACCAGTCAGTCTAAAAAAAAGAAATTCCAAGCTCATTGTGGATGCACGGGAACCTCTCGTGCCTCTGTGTAATTTATAGGAAGAACGTGGAATGAAGGTGAAGCATACGATCTGAGGAAAGTGAGCATACGATTTGCATAAAGTGTCCTATTTTGAGTCTATCGTGGTTACGGTCGATTGAATTCGTACATGGAAAGCTCATATCGTTTCATGAAAACATTAGGAAGTGAATGCTTTTAAACACTCTAAGAAAACTTAGCAGCCGATTTCTGTCAAATGTCCAGTTTTGACTCCGAAAAGTTTTCGACCCATGGAACATAAGCGTCTTGAACAGAAGTCCAGGTGGTCGCTGG
>JAWQFJ010023557.1:0-5000 GCA_034096865.1 Theodoxus fluviatilis | reverse complement strand
TTTGTCTGTCTATCTGGCTCTCTCTCTCTCTATGTCTCTCTGTCTCTGTCACTTCCCGTTGTGCTGTCGTCGGTGACGGACGTGTGCTAGCGAGCTCCGCTAACTCTGTCAGAAAGCTTCTTTTGTGCGGACTTACAGAACTTTGTAGCCTTGTCGGGACACAGCATGTGAGGCGATACCCTTACTGTGAGTTGTGAAAAAATGTTCTACTCTTATTATTCACATTTGTGAGTTTAGCGTTTCATCGCATTTGGAGATTATTCGAATTGCTGCAAGGTGAGCTGTTTTCACCTCCGCTCACCGCCATGGGCATCGAGCTCCAAACGTATAGAGCTCGAATCGGAGCTTATGCTGCGCGTCTGCGACGCCGCTACTTCAAGAAGGATGTTGAAGGCAAGTTGGGTTTGCCACTTTCTCTTGCCAAGGGACTGATGTTGTGTATGGCGATACTGCTTGGTGCAGCTGTCATCGCTTGGAGTGAACAAGCTGTACTTGCAGCTACCTTTGTGTCACGTTTGCCTGGCGCGATGGGGAGAGGAAACGGCTACGGAATGATCTCTGCTCGCGTCGTTTGTCCTCCGGGAGCTACATCTGACGGCTACACCTACGATCGATCGCAACTGCTACTGCTGGGAGGTGACATTGAGGAACAGCCCGGGCCTGTCGAGAGAGAAGATTTGGAGAGTTTTGGGAAGAAGTGGATGGAGCTGATGACGGAACAGTTCAAATCTCTGCTGCAAAGTGAAACGCAGAAATTACATGACGAACTTTCCGTCCTGACCAGAAAGGTGTGTGATGTTGAGAAGGAAGTTGCTTCGCTGCGGAAGAGACTAGAAGAGCAAGATGAAGTAATAGACAACTTGGAGAGTGTTCAGTATAATGTAAATAAAGCACTAAACGACATCGAAGAAAAATTTGAAGCGCAGGAACAACGTAGCCGCCGAGACAACGTACTGCTGTATGGGATTCCCGAGCCTGACGTCACCGCGAGCCGCGATAACCACGAGGATTGCGTGGCGACTTTTGCTCGAACGGTCAACGAAGTGCTGGCCAACCCCCTCCAAGCCAGTGATATCGCGCGTGCACATCGTGTGGGCAAACGCAGGGAGGGGAAGACGCGACCGCTCATCGCCAAACTGCTCCGATCAACCGACAAAGTCGCCATTCTTCAAAGCAGGCAGGAGCTGAAGGCCAAGGGAGTAGGTGTGTCGACCGACCTCACCGAAAAACAGCGCGACAACATCCGACAAGCTAGAGAGGACGGGTACTTCGCGTACTATCGCGGCGGAGTTCTCCACACGGAAGAGCGACGAGAGAGAAGCGACTCCACCGGTCGTCGAATGACTCGTTCCGCCGCTCGGGGCAGAGGTGGAGGTAGAGGTGGTGGCAATTGATGGGGTGGCCGAAGTCCTGTCAACGGAACGGGCAATGTGAGTCCTGCTGCTTTTGTGAGTCACACTGCTTCTGTTCACTCGTTCATTTTTGATTTTTTAATTTGGAACATTGATGGACTCTCCTCGAAATTCGATGACCCCGACTTTTTTTCAATCTTAAAGAATTTTCCTTTTGTATGCCTGTGCGAAACGTTCATGCACACAGTAGAGTTCTCTCATTTGCTGCCTGATTATGAGACATTTGTCTCTCCTGCAAAGAAACTGTCTAGTCACGGCCGAATGTCGGGTGGTGTTGTTTGTCTGATACATCGTTCAATGCAGAAGTTTTTCCAGCTAGTACAGTGCAATTGTGATAACACAATAATCTTTAAGATATGTAAAGAATTCTACCATGGTGACAGGGACATTCTGATGTTCAATGTATATATTCCTCCCATTGGTTCCCCTTACTACGAAACAACTGGTCACAGTAATGGAATTGAAGCATTGTGCAAATGTATCCTTGATGTGTCGGAAGTACATGAAGATTGTTGTATGATTGCTTGCGGCGATTTCAATGCTCGGACAGGCTGCCTAAATACTAACTATTCTGTCAATCTCGGTGACATTTTTTCAAATGTATTAGAAGAATCGAGATATGCTGTCGATGAAACTGTGAATGACTTTGGAGAGTACTTACTCGAGTTATGTGTGGGTCTTGAGTTGACTATCTTAAATGGCTGTGTGGACGAACAAAACTCAAGTGGCTACACTTTCATTTCTCCCCAAGGTTGTAGCACCATTGATTACTGCATAGTTTCTAAGGAGCTAGTTTACAATTTTGAGGCATTCACGATAGGTGACTCTATACTATCACCGCATATGTATCTCAAATTGTCCTTTCGATGTAATAACCCCACATACAGGAGTGAGAGAGAACAGGATAGCAGCGTTACTAAGATTGTATGGGATGACAATTCAGAAGAAACTTTTAAGAGCAATTTACGTGTAAATCTTAGTAGCTCTGATGTCGTGAGTGGTTACAGTGATACAGTGGACGTGAATAGTACTACTGTAAACATTACGGAAAGTCTTGTGAATGCCGCTGAGTTCATGCAGAGACGTTTGCAGGCCTTATTCGCACGTGCAAGGTTGCAGGTGGTTCGACAAAGAATGTTCAGCAACTAAAAAGCTAGCCAGTAAATACTTGCGTGCATTCCTCCGCTCGCATTCTGATCAGGACAGAGCTGTTTACCTTAGGAGCAGGAATGATTATAAGCAGCTAATAAGAAAGAAAAAAAACATCTATAGGCAAGGTGTAACCAATGATTTGATTGGTAGCATAAGAGATTCCAAGTTGTTTTGGAAGCAAGTTAGATCCCTTCGTAGATTCAATGCAATATCCAGTATCGATCCAGATACTTGGGTGCAACATTTCCAGAATGTCTTTGCGTTTGCTAACAACGTCAATGAGTGTGAAATTCACGTCAGCAAGTCGATCAGTATTACTGATGATAGTATCCTGAATTCCGAAATAACACAATCTGAAATAACTGATGCAGTTAAACATCTTAAGAGGAAAAAATCAGCGGGTACGGACGGTATAATGTGCGAAATGCTACAATGTTCTCTACCAATTATTATGCCCTACTTACTAAAGTTGTTCAATTCCATATTCGAACAGGGCCTGTTTCCTACTCTTTGGTCCCATTCCTTGATAGTACCCATTCATAAGAAAGGTTCCTTAGCTGTTCCCGATAACTATAGAGGGATCTCTCTGACTAGTATCTTCAGCAAAACATTCCTGCATATTTTGAATACTAGACTGCAGGCATGGGCGGATGAGAATGATCTTATTGGTGAGGAGCAGGCTGGATGTAGAAGGGGCTACTCGACAATTGATAATATATTTGTGTTATATAACGTTGTGCAACGGTACCTCAACCGTAACAAGAAGTTGTACGTTTTATTTGTTGATTTCCAAAAGGCGTTCGACACTGTAGACAGACGAGCGCTTTGGACAATTTTGGAAGGTAATGGGGTCAGGGGTAAAATGCTCCAAATGCTGAAGGCAGTATATAAAACGGTCATATGCAGTGTCAGATGCCAGGGTCAGGCGTACGGGTCCTTTAATTGTCACCGGGGACTTAAACAGGGATGCAAAATGTCTCCTCTACTATTTTCCTACCTTGTGTCACACCTCAGTTTTGAAGTGATTGCAAAGGGAAAACACGGAGTACAATTACAACCAAATGGTGCAGAACTGTTTTTGTTATTGTTTGTGGATGACATTGTTCTTTTATCTGATACCGTAATAGGTCTGCAGAATCAGATCAATAATCTTAAGAACGCCGCTGATAGATTAGGACTGATAATTAATAGGGATAAAACAAAGGTTGTTATCTTTCGAAATGGAGGGTACGTTGCTTCCCGAGAAAAGTGGATGATGGGTGACAGTAAACTAGAGGTTGTCTCTCAATATAAATATCTTGGGGTTACCTTATCTACTAGATTATGTACAAATACAATGCTGTCGGAGTTGGTCGCCAGAGCCAAAGCGGCGTCAATCCAAATGCAAAGAATCTTAAGGAAACTTGCCGTTGTTACACCGGATATATTGTATAAGATTTTTGACGCTCAAATACAGCCAATGCTATTGTACGGGTCAGAAATATGGGGCACTAATGATTGTAAACGTATCGAAAGTGTTCAAATGTACATGTTGAAGTGGTTTCTGAATGTTGCCTCTAAAACGCCAAATTTGATGATATATGGTGATGCAGGCAGATATCCTTTAGACATAAATGCTCAGGTACGCTCAGTCAAATATTGGGTCAAACTGCTTAGAATGGACCCTATCAGATATCCTTACCAAGTATACATGTCCATGCTTAACTCGGGAGATGCAAAACATAACTGGGCAACAGGCATAAAAATGTTACTGTTAAAACATGAGTTTAGAAGGGAATGGGATGATCAAATGGTACAAAATGAAACTATGTTTATAATGCAGCTGAAAAGTAGATTGATTGAATGCTATAAGAACGACTGGATAAATTGTGTACAACAAAGTACGAGATATTCCTTCTACAAATTAGTAAAAATAGAACATGGTATAGAACCATATCTCTATGCATTAGACAAGAAAGTATTTAGAGATGCCTGGGTACGTTTCAGAATGGGAATTAGTGATTTATTTGTACATAAGTATAGATACAGTCCAATAGCTCACCACAATGTTTGTCCATCATGCATGGAGACAGACGAAGACGAAATTCATTTTCTATTTCATTGTCCAGCTACATATGATCTCCGAAAGAAGTATGTATTACCGTTTTTGCAATTGGGTATTATTGAACCTGTCCTTGACATATTCGTAGGTGATGATGTCTATAAAATTAGAAGTGTTGCTACGTACCTGTATAAAGCTTTTCAAAGACGAGCTGAGGCAATGTTGATGGTAGACAACTATAGATACCTCTTTGAGAATTAGAACTCACTGATCTAGTGATCAATATAAACTCTAATTGTCACCGTTGTATCCGTTGTCCATTTGCAGATTGGGAAGTGTTCACATTATTACAGTTCTGTGTAAATGTATGCGATTTGTAATGGGCCGGAGGCCCC
>JAWQFJ010023556.1:15000-23904 GCA_034096865.1 Theodoxus fluviatilis | reverse complement strand
TAGATAGATGGATACTTCAAAATAACACAGATTATATCCATCCGAGGGATAGAACCACGGCACTGCGCCTCGCACATCGTCTAACCCCAAAGCATGCTCGCCCATCTCCGCCTGTCAAAGACATGGTTTCAACAAGTGAGTAGAGGCTGAGGGGCTGACCATGTACTCATGCAAGAGGGGAGAGCACTGGGGGGTGGACTGGCAGGAACTGTTGTTTATTCTATCCTTGATGGAGGGAATATGGTTATTTGAAATACTGCTGACAATGAGGAATGTTATACTAGCTGCTACCTTGTGTCGATAGCTTTGATTTAAACGTCTACGATGGCCCAAAGCAGAAAGACAAAAACTATTTACAGGAACTTCCCATCCCTTCAAACTTGTTTAGAAGTTAGATTAGATAGATTAGATCAAATTATATAAGACTAGCCGCTTCGCGGCCAGGCACTTCGCAAAGCGCCAAAGCCACATACACAGCCAAAATCTTCAGCCAACATTTTGTTTTCCCCATGACCTGACCCCGGCCCACATCTAACCCCAGTACCAAGTTTTATAGTTCGATGGGAACTCCTGTGTCTCAGGCGGCTTCGCCGCCTTCGACACAGTCGTCCATTGTTTAATCTGCCGTCATTTTGTTTTTCTCGTGACGTAATCATGGTAACCAAAAATTTGATCACAGATCTTCATCATTTGACTTTACCAACCCACACACCAAATTTCGGTCAAATCGGAGCACTTTGAGTTTTCGGCGGCCATCTTGTTTGTGCCCACTTCCGGTTACCATGGCAACGCCATTTTTTTTAACCCCACCATGACCTGACCCTGGCCCACATCTAACCCCATACCAAGTTTTAAGTCGATGGGAACTCCTGTGTCTCAGGCGGCTTCGCCGCCTTCGACACAGTCGTCCATTGTTTACTCAGCCGCCATTTTGTTTTTCTCGTGACGTAACCATGGTAACCAAAAAATTTGTTCACAGATCTTCATCATTTGACTTTACCTACCCACACACCAAATTTCGGTCAAATCGGAGCACTTTGAGTTTTCGGCGGCCATCTTGTTTGTGCCCACTTCCGGTTACCATGGCAACGCCATTTTTTTTAACCCCACCATGACCTGACCCCGGCCCACATCTAACCCCATTCCAAGTTTTAAGTCGATGGGACCTCCTGTGTCTCAGGCGGCTTCGCCGCCTCAGACACAGTCGTCCATTGATTCCTCAGCCGCCATTTTGTTTATCTCATTACGTAACCATAACCAAAAATGTGCTCACAGATCTTCATCATTTGACTTTACCTACCCACACACCAAATTTCGGTCAAATCGGAGCACTTTGAGTTTTCGGCGGCCATCTTGTTTGTGCCCACTTCCGGTTACCATGGCAACACCATTTTTTTAACCCCACGTTGACCTGACCCCGGTCCACACCTAACCCCATACCAAGTTTCAAGTCGATCGGAATAAAACTGTGGAAACGTATAAGTGTCACACACACACACACACAGACAGACAGACACACAGACAGCGAAAATATATATACAGATTATATTAGATTAGATAAAATTAGGTTAGAGTAGATTAAATTAAATTAGATTAGATTAGATTATATTAAGTAGATAGAGAGAGAGATGGAGAGAGAGAGAGTGAGATAGAGAGAGAGAGAGAGAGAGAGAGACGAGACGAGACGAGACGAGACGTAACGAGACGAGACGAGACGAGACTAGACTAGAATAGACTAAACTAGACCAGACTAGACTAGACTAGACTTGAGCAGACTAAACTAGAATAGCTTAAATTAGATTAAAGTAGAGTGATAATACACATTGCATAACCTTACCCAATTTGGACAAGTTGTAAGGAGGGTCAAAGGTCGTCTCAAGCCAGTTGTAAAGGTCCAGGCCATTGGTTTGGGCGTACTGTGCATGTTGTATGGCATTGGGTCTGGCCAGAGTGCGGTACTGGGAATGAAAGAGGGAATGTACATGAATGAGTAAATGAATGAATGGTAAACAGTTGGATGAACATATGCGTGGGTGATTAAATTAAATAATTGACTAGTTGAATGAATGAAGAACCGAAGTATTGAATGAATGTATATCGAACTGAACAGAAAAACGAATGTGCTTGGTATCAAAATGTTCACTGCGTTGCTGGCTGTTGCATCAACCTGTTCAAGGCTGGAAATTTCAATCCATAAATTTGTGTTACGAGTGCTCAGCACGGCACTGCTCCTGTCCGTCGCATAGTGGTGTACTGTAGTGCACTGTAGTGTACTGTAGTATGTTGTAGTATACTGTAGTATACTGTAGTGTACTGTTTGTACTGTCTCGTTTTGCTGGCTGTTGCACTGTAGTGTACTGTAGAGCACTGCAGTGTACTGTAGTGTACTGTAGTGCACTGTAGTGCACTGTAGTGTACTGTAGTGCACTGTAGTGTACTGTAGTGTTTTGTAGTATACTGTAGTGTACTGTAGTGTACTGTAGTGCACTGTAGTGCACTGTAATGTGCTGTAGTGTACTGTAGTGTACTGTAGTGTACTGTACTGTAGTGTACTGAACTATAGTGTAGTGTACTGTAGTGTGCTGTAGAGCACTGTATAGTTCTGTCTGGGTTTGCTGTCTGTCGCACTGCAGTGTACTGTAGTGTATTGTAGTGTACTCTAGTGTATTGTAGTGCAATATAGGTATTGCGTGGGTTCTCATATAGTCGCCACGAACCGCACGTCAGGTACGGTGTACTATAGGACTTTAGTGTACGTAGTAGCAAGTAATGCAATGGTGGGTACGCGTCTGGGTTGCGGACTGTTATTTTTCTTTTTTTTTTTTTTTTTTTTTTTTTTTTTCTCTTATCGCACTGTAGTGTACCGTACTGTATTGTAATGCAATGTAGTGAACTGTAGTGTACAGTGTGATTGCAGCTGAACTGTAGTGTACTGTAGTGTACTCCTGCGTTGATGTCTGTCGCACTGTCGTGTACTACGGTACACTACGGTACACTACGGTACACTACGCTACACTACAGTACACTACAGTGCGACAGACATCAAACGCAGGCAGTACACTACAGTACACTACAGTTCACTACAATACACTACTGTACACTACAGTTCACTACATTGCATTACAATACAGTACGGTACACTACAGTGCGACAGTCAGCAAACCCAGACAGTACACCACATTGCATTACATTGCACTACAGTACACTACAGTACACTACAGTACACCACAGTACACTACAGTGCGTTACAGTGCGACATATATGAGACCCACGCAGTACACTATATTGCACTACAATACACTAGAGTACACTACAATACACTACAGTACACTGCAGTGCGACAGACAGCAAACCCAGACAGAACTATACAGTGCTCTACAGCACACTACAGTACACTACACTATAGTTCAGTACACTACAGTACAGTACACTACAGTACACTACAGTACTTACAGTGCACTACAGTGCACTACAGTACACTACAGTACACTACAGTATACTACAAAACACTACAGTACACTACAGTGCACTACAGTACACTACAGTGCACTACAGTGCACTACAGTACACTACAGTACACTGCAGTGCTCTACAGTACACTACAGTGCAACAGCCAGCAAAACGAGACAGTACAAACAGTACACTACAGTATACTACAGTATACTACAACATACTACAGTACACTACAGTGCACTACAGTCTCTCTACTGGCGGGCACACTATGCGACGGACAGGAGCAATGCCGTGCTGAGCACTCGTAACACAAATTTATGGATTGAAATTTCCAGCCTTGAACAGGTTGATGCAACAGCCAGCAACGCAGTGAACATTTTGATACCAAGCACATTCGTTTTTCTGTTCAGTTCGATATACATTCATTCATTACTTCGGTTCTTCATTCATTCAACTAGTCAATTATTTAATTTAATCACCCACGCATATGTTCATCCAACTGTTTACCATTCATTCATTTACTCATTCATGTACATTCCCTCTTTCATTCCCAGTACCGCACTCTGGCCAGACCCAATGCCATACAACATGCACAGTACGCCCAAACCAATGGCCTGGACCTTTAAAACTGGCTTTGAGACGCCCTGTTTGACCCTCCTTCACAACGTGGCCCAAATTGGTAAGGTATGCAATGTGTATATCACTTACTTTAATCTAATTTAAGATATTTGTTAGTTCTGCTCAAGTAAGTCCTAGGTCTAGTCTGGTCTATTTAGCTATTCTAGTCTAGTCTCGTCTCGTCTCGTCTAGTTACGTCCTAGGCTCGTTCGTCTGTTCTCTCTCTCTCTCTACTCTCTCTATCTCACTCTCTCTTCTCCATATCTCTCTCTATATACTTAAATAATCTAATTCATCTAATTTAAAATGTAATTACCTCTAACCTATTTTATCTATCTAATATATCTGTATCTATATTTTCGCTGTCTGTGTGTCTGTCTGTCTGTGTGTGCTATGTGGTGACACTTACACGTTTCCACAGTTTTATTTCCGATCGACGGAAACTTGGGTTCTATGGGGTTAAGTGTGGATCCGGGGGGGGGTGGGGTCAGTGTGCAGGTTTGAGGGGGGGGGGGTTCAGCCGGCAACCGTTAGGGGTTCTTGGTGGCGGGGATGTTAAAAAAAAAAAAAGTTTGTTGGGTGGACCGGGGGTAGGGTCAAGGGGGGTGTCTCAGTGTGGGGGGTGTTTTCTTAGGGGCGGGTTCAGTGTCAGCCAGCACGGGTCAGGGCGGTCTCAGTCCCGAGTCAGCGTGAACGTGCAGGTCAACTCGTGGTCCGGGGTGTAAAAAAAAAAGGTTTGTTATGTTTTGTGTTTGTTTGATTTGTTTTGATGTTCTGTTTGTTGTTTCGTATTAGTTTTTGTGAAATTTTAAAAATTTAAAAAAAAAAAAAATTAAAAAAAAAAATTAAAAAAATTAAAATACAAAAACAAAAAAAAATAATCGGGGTTTATTTAAAAAAAAGTTTTTAAAAAATAAAAAAAAAATTTTAAAAAAAAAAAAAAAAAAAAAAAAAATATAAAATAAAAAAAAAAATTAAATTTTTTTATTGTTGGTTTATATAATTTAAAAAATTGAATTTAAAAAATTTTAAAAAAATGGTATTGTTTGCCATCGGGGTATTAACCGAAGTGTAGAAAAGTTACGTAAGGGGGGAACAAACCAAGATGGCCGCCCGAAAGACAAACCCCGACAGAACGAGACGCCGAACGAAGCGAGAACGCCGACGAACCCCCGGCCCGACGACCGACGCCGCGAACGAAAAGCCCGACGCCGGAACCGAAAAAACCCCCCCCCGAAGCGCGAGAAAACTCAAAGCAAAGGCTCCTCCGCATTTTCTATTTGACCTAAAAATTGGTGTATTTGTCCTATGTTCCGAACGTGTTGGGTGGGCTTGGGTTTTAAAGTCGATGATTGAAGGGAGATCTTTTTGAAGTGAAGATTTAAGAGATCTGTTATCTGTGAAAAGAAAAAAATATTGGTTTTGTCATGGTTACGTCACGAGAAAGAAAAATAAAAAAAGGGCGGCTGAAGAATTTGGACAAAACAACCAACGACTTTTCCACATCACCAAACAACACACACGAACCCCACCGAACAACACAACCGAACACGACAACAAACGGAAACCCAACGACACTAACACACACGACTTCTGTGTCGAAGCGGCGAAGCCCGCTACCGAGGACACCAGGGAGTAGGGTTAGAAGTCCTGTGAGACACAGGAGTTCCCATCATCGACTTACAAATCTTGGTGGAAATGGGGTTAGTTTAAGATGTGGGCACGGCCAGGTCAAGATCATGCGTGGGGTTAAAAAAAAAAATTGGCGTTTCCCCCTTTTTAGCAATGGTAACGGGGAAGGGGCAAAACAAGATGGTCCGCCGAAAACGAAAATCAAAAGCGGCTTCGATTTGACCGAATTGGTATTGCTTGTATTGTTGCGTAACGACCGTTTTTTGTTGCGGGTAGGTTAAAGTCAGGAGATGAAGATTGATATATGGAACAAATTTTTGGTTTTGTCATGGTTACGTCACGAGAAAGATTTTACCATGGTTACGTTTACGAGAAAACAAAAGGGCGCTGAAGGGACGGAAACAATGGACGGACTGTGTCTCAGGCGGGAAGCCGCCCCCCCCGCCTCCCGCGCCTGAGACCACAGGAAAGTACCACATCGACTAAAAATTGTAAGGGGCTTGATGGGTTTTGATGTGGGCCAGGGTCAGGTTATAGTGGGGTTGGTTAAAATAAAAATTGCGTTGCAATGGTAACCGGAAGTGGGCACAAGCAAAGATGGCCGCCGGAACCGAAAACTCAAAATGTTCCGATTTGCACCGAAAGTTGAAGTTTTGTCCCCTGTGGGTTGGGGGTTTATAAAGTTCAAATCACAAATGATGTGAAAGATTCTGTGAGCAAATTTTTGGGTTTACCATGATTAGGTCACGGAGAGCAAAAAACAAAAAGACGGCAGATTACAACAGATTATTAAACAACGACCCAAACGAACGACTGTGCGAAAGGCGGCGAAATACAAGCCCCGCCTCTGTGCTGACCCTGACTGAGACACAGGAGTTCCCATTCGACTTTCTTAAAAACTTGGTATGTTATGGGGTTAGCATGTGTGGGCCTGGGGTGTAGGTCATTCCATGAGGAGGGGGAGAAAAGAAGAAAAAGAAGAAAGGAGGAAAACAAAATGTCGTGTTTATGGCTGAAAAGAGAAGATTTGGCTGTGTGTATGTAGGCTTTTTTCTTGGCGGCTTTGCGAAGTAACCTCAGTGCCTTGTTAGGCCCGCCGAAGCGGACATATAATATCAGTCCTTATATCATTTGATTTCTAAATCTATCTAATCTAACTTCTAACAAGTTTGAAGGGATTGGGAAGGAGAGATGGGAAAAAGAGCAGTGAGAGAAGAGAAGAAGTTCCTGTAAATAGTTTTGTCTTTTGCTTTGGGCCATCCCATCGTTTTAGACGTTTTTATAATCCAAAGCTTCGACACTCAGGGTAGCAGAGCTAGTATACATCCCTCATTGTCACGTGTTATTTCCATAAACACAGATCGATTTCTCCTCCCAGGGATTAGATAATAAACAACGAGAAATCTGTGTTTATTGAAGTATCCATCTATCTATCGCCGTCTCTCTCTCTCTTTCGCCGCCTCTCCCTCCCTGCCCTTTTCTCTCCGTCTTTCTCTCTATCTACCCCCACTCTCTCTCCCTCTCTCTCTCTCTCACTGTCTCTCTCTCTCTCTCTTTCTCTCCCTTCCTCTCTCTTTCTCTCTGTACGTACCCTCCCTTACACCTATTTCTCTCTACACTCCCCTCCACTGATCTTCTTTCGCTCTTTTGCTCTCTCTTTTTTTGCTCCTTCTTATTTATTCTCTCTTAAATTCTCTTCTCTCTCGTCTCTTCTCTCTCTTTATCGCTACTCCTCTCTTTCTCTCTCTCTATCTCTTCTCTCTCTCTCTATCTCTGCTGTTGTGTGACCATGTCTTGGAATATTCTTGCAGACAACATTGCCCATTCAGACTTCCTTGGCCGTTTGGTTTGCCATGGGAGAAGAAACTGGGGGTGATCACCTACAGGGAGAACTATTCTCTTGATGAGGGTCTCGTCTCACTGCCAGTGCCCAGGATTGGGCCCGTAGAGGTCACGCCCTGAACGACCACCATGAGGAGAGAATAAAGATAGAGGGACAGAAGGAGCGCGAAGAGAGAGGAAAGAGAAGAGAGGAAAGAAGAGAGAAAGAGACGAGAAAGAGAGAAGAAAAGAGGGAGAAAGAGAGAGAGAGGAAAGGAAAGGAGAGAGGGAAGAAAGAGAGAGAAACAGAGAGAGAGAATAGCGAGAGAGAAAGAGAGAGGAGAGAGAAGATGGAAAGAGAGAGAGAATATCCGAGAGGGAAGAGAGTAAGAAAGAAATTCTTTGTGATAAAGAGACAGAGAGAAAGAGAGAGGATAGAGATAGAGGAGAGAGAGAGAGAGGAGAAAGAAAGAGACGGAAATAGAAGAAAGAGGCAAGACGATGAACGGTACGAGTAACATTAATGAGAGAGTTGGTAAGGAGAGAAGAGAGGTAAAGAGATGAGGTGAGAAGTAGTGGGAAGGATACAGAGAGGACGAGAAGTGAGTAATGAGGATAATAGAGAGATGAGTAATGGAGCGTAAGAGAGAGTACAGAGAAAGGAGGAAGAGAGATAAAAGATGAACGGGAGTGAAGAGGAGTAGAATAGATTAAGAGAGAGGAGAGAGTAAGAGAAACAATAGAGAAAGTATAGAGGAGATAGAAAGAGGGAAAGAAAGAGAGGGAGAGATAGGGAAGAGAAGAGAAGAGAGGTTAAGAGAGGAGTATAGGGTAAGAGGGAGAGGTAGTTAAGGAGAGTAGAGAGAGTACAAAATAGTTGGAAAGGAGGACCGCGCTGGAGAGTAAGAGGAGAGAGAAATAAAGATAAGCAGTAAGCGCGGAGAGGGAAGAATCAGAGTGAGTACGAGAGGGAGAGAGTAAGGGAGGATAGAGTAGAGGAGAGGTAAGAGGGAGAGTAAGGAGAGTAAGATGGAGAGGAGAGATGGAGTAGATTATGGTATGTAAAGTAAGAGGAGGAGATGAGATAAGGGAACGAGGGAGGTAAGAGGGGGGGGAGAGTGAGAGATAGGACTAAGACGAGAGAGGGTAGAAAGAGAGAGTAACGGGGAGAAGGTGAGAAACCGAGTTAGAGAGGTGAGAGTAACGACAAAGAGCTGAGTAAACGAAAACGAAGAAAGGAGAGTATGTAAGGGAGAAGCGGAGCGTAAAGAGAGAGGTGAAGGTTGAGAAAAAGAGTAATAATGGGAGATAAATGGGAGAGTATAATACTAGTAAGGATGAGAGAGTAGAGCCGAGGAGTAACCCCAGAGAATGAGAAAA
>JAWQFJ010023556.1:0-7500 GCA_034096865.1 Theodoxus fluviatilis | reverse complement strand
CAAGTCGTGAGCTTCCTGTCGCCATTTTGATGCTGACAATGATAATGATAATGATGATGATGGTGATGATGATGATGATGATGATGATGATGATGATGATGATGATGATGATGATGATGATGATGATGATGATGATGATGGTGATGATGATGATGATGATGATGGTAATGGTGATGATGATGATGATGATGATGATGATGATGATGATGATGATGATGATGATGATGATGATGATGATGATGATGATGATGATGATGATGATGATGATGATGATGATGATGATGATGATGATGATGATGATGATGATGATGATGATGATGATGATGATGATGATGATGATGATGATGATGATGATGATGATGATGATGATGATGATGATGATGATGATGATGGTGATGATGATGATGATGATGGTAATGATGATGATGATGATGATGATGATGATGATGATGATGATGATGATGATGATGATGATGATGATGATGATGATGATGACGACGATGACGACGACGATGACGACGACAGTGATGATGATGATGGTGGTGATGATGATGATGATGATGATGATGATGATGATGATGATGATGATGATGATGATGATGATGATGATGATGATGATGATGATGATGATGATGATGATGATGATGATGATGATGACGACGATGACGACGACGATGACGACGACAGTGATGATGATGATGGTGGTGATGATGATGATGATGATGATGATGATGATGATGATGATGATGATGATGATGATGATGATGATGATGATGATGATGATGATGATGATGATGATGATGATGATGATCGATGGTCTTTGTTGCACAGATCGTTCAACAATAAATCACATTACTGAAGCAGACAGCATGTAGGAATTTTGGTTTTACGCGGGAGTCCTTTACTGTTCATCGGTCGCCTCGTTTTCGACAGGCAATGACATTGTCATTATGCAAATCAGATTGGGAATGCCTTCCGGCACTCTGCCTTGATCAAGTCAACTGTTTTTCCTCCATCCACACCACGTGACCAGAGCGCTGAGGAAGTGCTTGGCTGAGGAAGTGCTTGGCTGAGGAAGTGCTTGGCTGAGGAAGTGCTTGGCTGAGGAAGAGCTTGGCTGAGGCTACTTGGGAGTTAAGCACGACTTAAGTCTAGCCGTTCTATGCGCACTTAGCTGAGGCTACTTGGGAGTTAAGCACGACTTAAGTCTAGCCGTTCTATGCGCACGGCCCGATTGTCCTTAAATGGCCCACAGAGGCTGAAGGGCCGGAAAACTTCACTCCTGTCTACATTCGTTTGTTGATTCATTTGATCATTTATCCCTCCAGGTTTACTGGAGGTCCTACAGACTTTATCTGTGTGTCAGTCTGTCTGTCAGTCCCAACTTAACGGCTGATTTCTCAAAACCTACTGGACGGATTTCCTTGACATTTTGCACACTTACTGGAAGTTAGGTCCGATTGAATGTATCAAATTTTCAGTATCGAGGTTTGAAAAGAAAGTGGTTTTTTAAGGTCGTAAACTCAAAAGCACCTCCCTAATATGTCAATTGACGGAATGGCGAAATGCAAAATGTGTGACGTCATCAATAACGTGACGTAATTTTATCTGTATGTCTGTCTCTCTGTCCCGACTTAATAGCTGATTTCTCAAAAACTACTGGACGGATTTCCTTGACATTTTGCACACTTAGTGGAAGTTAGGTCCAATTGAATGTATCAAATTTTCAGAATCGAGGTTTGAAAAGAAAGAGATTTATTTAGGTCGTAAACTCGAAAACACCCCCCCTCAAGTGTCAGTTGACGGAATGGCGATAATATTTCGCCTTTTCCTTCACTCCCGTCACCAGCAGCGTTTCTCCCACGCTGTACGAGCGCTCACCAATTACATAAATAGTTTTTGTGATCCTCCCCAGAAGAAAAATATCGCCTTTGCTTAAAAAATTACCATTTTACAGTCAAAATTGTCCACCCACGCGGCCGGTCCGAACCTTCGAACAGCCACTCCGTCTGAGCACAACAACTTGGTAGTCTGTTCGCATGGCCTAATGGCAGTGAATTAATATTAAACTTGGCAGAAATATGCCTTGAGTATCCTAAAATGTACAAGACCACTCAAATTTCATGAACTATCATCCATTTTTCTACAATTTACAGTGCAAAATACGAAGCGAGGGAGTTTACGGAAAAGAACGTTTTAATTGCTTTACAAACACGTAGTAACGTCAGTTGCCGAATGGCTCAGATGGTAAAGCGTTGGACTATTGTAACATTAGGTCATGCGTGAACGGGTTCGAATCCGCGCAGAAATTTTTTTCCCCCTCTTTTTTCGAGAGGTTGCTGGTTCGAACCCGACCTGGTTTTTTGTGGGTTTTTTGTGTTTTTTCCCCTTCTTTTCTCTAGAGGTTGCGGGTTCGAACCCGATCTTTTTTTAATAGTGCCAAAACCTGGAGGTTCAGCGCCAGCGGTTTTTATCTGTATGTCTCTCTGTCTGTCCCGACTTAACGGCAGATTTCTCAAAAACTTCCGGACGGATTTCCTTGACATTTTGCATACTTACTGGAAGTTAGGTCCGATTGAATGTATCAAATTTTCAGAATCGAGGTTTGAAAAGAAAGTGATTTCTTTTAGGTCATAAACTCGAAACCCCCCCCCCCCACCCCCCCCCACCCCCCCCCCCCCCACCCCTCAAATGTCAGTTGACGGAATAGCGAAAATGCGTGGCCTAATCGAGATCGAGTCTAACAGAGTTATCTTTTCCTCAGTTCAGTTCAGTCTCTTAACCCTGAGATGGGTTGTTGAGGCTCCACTGATGACTTTCGGACAATCTTCCTCCATCGATCTCTATCCTCTGTGGCTCGCTGTGAGTCAGCAAAGGTCAAGCCTGTCCACTCTTTCATGTTGTCTTCTCACCTCTTTCTCTGCCTGCCTCTCCTTCTCCCACCTGGTACGGTACCTTGCAGGATGGTCTTGGCCAACCCACTGCCTCTTGACACTTGACCGTGCCACTTCAGCTTTCTGCTTTTCACGATTGAGAGCAGGTCTTCGTGCTGTCCAATTACTCTCCTGATCCTGTGCTGACTTCCTCATTCGTGACATGGTCTTTATATGAGATGTTCAAAATCTTGCGGTGGTTTACGGAAAAGAACGTTATAATGCTTTACAAACACTCAGCCATATCAGTTTTCAATGGCACATTTGGTATAGCATTGAACTCTTGGTCATGCATGACCAGGTTCGATTCTGCGCTGAAACTTTTTTTCTCTCTCTTTTTTCGAGAGGTTGTGGCTTCGAACCCGACCTGGTTTTTTGTGTTTTTGTGTGTGTGTGTGTGTGTTTTCCCCCTCTTTTCTCGAGAGGTTGCGGGTTCGAACCCGATTTTTTAAATAAATGCCAAAACCTGGAGGTTCAGCGCCAGCAGTTTTTATTGACGTTGATGGGTTAGATCCGTATGAAATACCAAACAGTTCATGGTCTGTCGACAACAACCAGTTGCCGGACATAAACCACGCCAGGATTGTACAATATTTTGTGCTGGGCAAAAGTGCATACAGGTGCGAGGATTCCAACACACGGTACGACAAAAAAAAACCACGTAGATCTTTCTCTCTGTCATGCCTATTGTGGCAGTTCTTCACACAGCAGGAGGTCGCCATTGTAGAAACAACAAACTTTCTGCTCCAAAAACAGTCGTGTCTTTCACAGATTTTGTAAGCGACGGCGCCATTGTTTTGCTGAAAGTAGGAAAAGATAACTCTGTTTGACTCGATCTCGACGGAGCTAATTGGTGAAGGAGAAAGAAGGATTTTATATTTTACGAAACGGGTCGTCTCGTACAATGGACGTTTCGTACCTAGTCGTTTCGTAACCCTAGAGTTAGGGTTAGGGTTAGAGTTTAGGGTTAGGGTTAGGGTAGAAAAGGTACGAATCGACTAAATGAGGTACACAACGACCAGGGTACGAAACGACCAGGGTACGAAATGTCCAGGGTACGAAACGTCCTGTATTCGATTTTTTTAACCTCCAGGTTTACTGGTGGTCCTCACAGCTTTATTGTTTTGTTTTTTAATGCCAAATCCTGGAGGTTCAGCGCCAGCGGTTTTTATATTTTTGGTTGTAACTCCAAAACTAGATAACAGATCATCTCCTAAATTTATTGGATTGTTCCTTGGGTCCGTGACCTTGGGCGTGTTTGTTTGGCCACAAATCTCGAGAGAATCGCGAGGGCTAGGCGTTGCCTACGTTCCTCGCTCATAAGGACGCACTCGCTGTGAAGGCGGGAAGCGAGGGAGGTCCGGAGCTCCCTCGATCCTTCCCGCTGCAGCGACCCGGATGAGCCAAAATGGCGGAGACAATGCGAGTTTAACTGGTGTTCGGAGAGAACAGTGCCTGTACTGTGCTTCTCAGGGTTCGAGAATGGAAATGTGTACGTACACGGAAGTATTTGCTGTTCGAGTGTTCATTTGTCTATATAGAGGAGTAGGTATATTGGGTATTTCTGGACATATACTGCCGAAATTTTTTTAATCTCTTGCAGTAAGCCCTATACGTACGCTTGATAAATTGTGTCCCTTCACCGTATACATGAATTATGTCCCTTGAATTGATCGATATGAATTGATTGATGCCTCACATTTTCCACAAAAGTTGTCTACAGTTGAACACGGGTTGCTTTTTGTCATTGAAAAAGTTTCCGTGCCATTCGATATGACACCATGGTGAGTTCTATTAATTGGAAAAACTGATGTGATATCTGAATCGTCAGTTATTTCGTCTATCGGCAACTTCTTCACCGACTCTGGCGCCAGGACGCAGCCATGTTGTTCCGCCCTGCGAGATGATTGGTCGTTTTTCTAGCTGTAGGAGCGTCTCACTCGCCCTCGACTATAGCCATTCAGGGAGAATCGCGAGATTTGTGGCCAAACAAACGCGCCTCTTGCACCACATTTCATCAGGATCCGCTTTGGACTTTTTGAGTTATTTTGGTGAATAACTAATTAACGAACGAACCGAGAAAAAAAACACAATCTCCTTGGCGAAGACAACAAGACTGGAGTCAGTTCCACAGACAGGAACAGAGAGATATTTACGACGCAAGTTCATGTGCGTGCGTGAGATTTGAAAACCTCTTGTCACCTCAACAGACCGAACACACACAACTGCTCACAGAGCAGCATCCACTTTCACCCTGGCCAACAGACCGAACACACACAACTGCTCACAGAGCAGCATCCACTTTCACCCTGGCCAACAGGGGAAAGTTGTCACCTCAACAGACCGAACACACACAACTGCCCACAGAGCAGCATCCATTTTTACCCTGGCCAACAGACCGAACACACACAACTGCTCACAGAACAGCGTCCACTTTCACCCCGGCCAACAGACCGAACACACACAACTGCTCACAGAACAGCGTCCACTTTCAGCCTGGCCAACAGACCGAACACACACAACTGCCCACAGAACAGCATCCACTTTCACCCTGGCCAACAGACCGAACACACACAACTGCCCACAGAGCAGCATCCACTTTCACCCTGGCCAACAGACCGAACACACACAACTGCTCACAGAGCAGCATCCACTTTCACCCCGGCCAACAGACCGAACACACACAACTGCCCACAGAGCAGCATCCACTTTCACCCCGGCCAACAGACCGAACACACACAACTGCCCACAGAGCAGCATCCACTTTCACCCCGGCCAACAGACCGAACACACACAACTGCTCACAGAGCAGCATCCACTTTCACCCCGGCCAACAGACCGAACACACACAACTGCTCACAGAGCAGCATCCACTTTCACCCCGGCCAACAGACCGAACACACACAACTGCTCACAGAACAGCATCCACTTTCACCCTGGTCAACAGGGGAAAGTTGTCACCTCAACAGACCGAACACACACAACTGCCCACAGTGCAGCATCCACTTTCACCCCGGCCAACAGGGGAAAGTTGTCACCTCAACAGACCGAACACACACAACTGCCCACAGTGCAGCATCCACTTTCACCCCGGCCAACAGGGGAAAGTTGTCACCTCAACAGACCGAACACACACAACTGCCCACAGTGCAGCATCCACTTTCACCCTGGCCAACAGACCGAACACACACAACTGCCCACAGAGCAGCATCCACTTTCACCCCGGCCAACAGGGGAAAGTTGTCACCTCAACAGACCGAACACACACAACTGCCCACAGTGCAGCATCCACTTTCACCCTGGCCAACAGGGGAAAGTTGTCACCTCAACAGACCGAACACACACAACTGCCCACAGTGCAGCATCCACTTTCACCCTGGCCAACAGACCGAACACACACAACTGCCCACAGAACAGCATCCACTTTCACCCTGGCCAACAGGGGAAAGTTGTCACCTCAACAGACCGAACACACACAACTGCCCACAGTGCAGCATCCACTTTCACCCTGGCCAACAGACCGAACACACACAACTGCTCACAGAGCAGCATCCACTTTCACCCCGGCCAACAGACCGAACACACACAACTGCTCACAGAGCAGCGTCCACTTTCACCCCGGCCAACAGACCGAACACACACAACTGCTCACAGAGCAGCATCCACTTTCACCCCGGCCAACAGACCGAACACACACAACTGCCCACAGAGCAGCATCCACTTTCACCCCGGCCAACAGACCGAACACACACAACTGCTCACAGAGCAGCATCCACTTTCACCCTGGCCAACAGACCGAACACACACAACTGCTCACAGAGCAGCATCCACTTTCACCCCGGCCAACAGGGGAAAGTTGTCACCTCAACAGACCGAACACACACAACTGCCCACAGAGCAGCATCCACTTTCACCCCGGCCAACAGGGGAAAGTTGTCACCTCAACAGACCGAACACACACAACTGCCCACAGAGCAGCATCCACTTTCACCCCGGCCAACAGGGGAAAGTTGTCACCTCAACAGACCGAACACACACAACTGCCCACAGTGCAGCATCCACTTTCACCCTGGCCAACAGACCGAACACACACAACTGCCCACAGAGCAGCGTCCACTTTCACCCTGGCCAACAGACCGAACACACACAACTGCCCACAGAACAGCATCCACTTTCACCCTGGCCAACAGGGGTAAGACTCTGCACCGGGATGATCGCCCGGATGTAATTTAATCATGAGCCGCTGCCTTCTGCCTCCTCGACTCACGGCAACGGAACTAGCGAAGCGTGGACTGCGTCTGAGAAATTCATGCTAACCTCTGGTCGTTTCGTTCCCAAGAGAATCCGCATTTTGCCGCAACCTATGCGCGACCCTGTCGTGGCGCCGGCCGGGAAAGAGGCACTTTGGAAGACTCGGAATGAAAAGGACACGAAGAGAAGACGCACGGTGGATTATTCACGACGGAAAAGCCAGCGACAATAGTTAGACTGACTCGCACGACTTGACTGGCAGGGAATGTACTTATTCTAGGAGCACGCTACTTTAGAAGCGAATGCATCTCTCGAT
>JAWQFJ010023555.1:5000-11706 GCA_034096865.1 Theodoxus fluviatilis | reverse complement strand
ACACACACACACACACACACACACACACACACACACACACACACACACACACACACACACACACACACACTGAAAGCACACAACTTCGCCATGTCAACAAATTCCTGTCTAGATGACCTGTCATATAAAACCTGCTGTAACGTTCTTAACGCTACTTTAGGAAATAGTTGTTACTACAAGTACCTCGCTGTACGTCAGATTGATCGGTTGTGTTTACCTCACTATCAGAAAACCCTGATGATAAATGCTTTTGGTGAGAAACCGACAAGGGTCATACGACGCAGAAGCCAATAAGACTATTTGCAGCAGATATTTGAATATTCACCGTAAAAGGAGCTAGTCACACGTCATTCAAAATTGTTCCATGCATAGTCAGCGTAGGAGGAGCCAATCGAACAATGCTCGCGACAAAATTATCCATATTCATAAGCCAGATGTTGACCATGTGATCCGATGGGCGTCGTTAGGTGGAAAGATCGTTGGTATCTCATCACTCACCTGGTCTAAGCTGAAGCCTCACAGCCAGTTGTCCCTTTGAGCGGGAGCAAACTCCGCAGCTGATGGCCGCTCCATAAACCCTAGACGGCAAAGAATAGGAGCTAACGCGAGTGTTTCTCTTACAGGTAATCTGAAGTTTGAATCGTTTCCTCAATGTTCTTTTAGTGCCCCAGTGCTCTCGACTTGACTCGTGTACTAGCATTTCGACTGTGGAATTTGTGTTCTATTCAGACGCACAGGCAACATGGAACGACCTTTCTTCAGTCAAAATAAACATAGTGCACACATTGAAATAGTAGTTTCATGTTTCCAAATCAAAGAGGCAAATCTCATGTGATTCAAAATAAAAAGTTAAAATCCGATCTTGGAGTTTATCGTACTGCTCTAGTGTCTCGAGTGTGTACACAACTGAGCAAAACGTCGACGTTTCCCTTTTGTTTTGATTGGGATTTTTTTCGCAACAGTAGTATACCAAAACATATGTATGCCTCTGATATTATGTTAACTTTATGATCGTCATATTACAGGAGGGATGGTTGAGTTTAAGGGCCCATCATCATAATGTAGATATACAAGTGCCTTTTACCCTCGCAAACGATTTACTGCCGGGACGAGTGGATTACAGGGAAAGTACCGGGCGTCTTATCGACTCCGAAATGTAGGTTGCGGGCAGTAAATGTTTCGATTTTGACCTTGGAATTTCAGTGGGAGCGTAGGCGTGTGTTGTTGAGAGTTTCAGATGTGCCACTCCTTCAGCCCGGCGGAGGAGGTTTCACGTCAATCGATGAGTGACCTTATGATTATCGGGAGAGAGGTGATTTAGGGTTGAGTTGAAGAGAAATGTCTACAAACCAAGAAGGAGGAAAAGGGATTATCATACAATTTAAGATTGCCTGTTTTGGATGGTCAGATTGGGTGCTGGTCACTACCGCGACCGTCACTACCGCGTGTAACACTACCGCGAGTATAACATTATCGCGAGTGACACTACTGCGCGTAACACGTAGAGAGAGAGAACGCATGTAAACTTTCTTTTTGTGAGTTTGTGTTCTAATCTTGATTCCTTGCCATATCTTATTCTTACTGAGTATTTATGTCTTGATATTAATCTTGTGTGTGCATTTGTTTACTTTGCCATGTGTTAATGACCATTTATATATATATATATATATATATATATATATATATATATATATATATATATATATATATATATATATATATATATGTGTGTGTGTGCGTGCGCGCGCTTGTATACATTACCATGTTTTATTGATTAGTTTTGTTGTTTTAAATTTTATCTCATAAATGTGAACTGTGAAAACACACACACACACACACACACATATAGACTGTGGAACGCGGGCCTGGTGGGTATCGAACTCAGGACCTTCCGCTTCATAGACCATCGTCTTAACCATTCGCCCACGGCAGCTTCTATGAGTGATGACAAGTTTTAATCGTACACAAACTAAGTGTAACTGACATTCGCCGCTCTCTTTCTCGTACAATACAATATAATATAATTCAACAACAAAACCTTTATTGCCATAAAAACATTTACATGTAAAAATTAAATTTTCCTTCTGCTGCTCCCTACTCAAACAATAAAAAATTAATTAAGAATTATTTAAATGTATTAAACAGTATTACAATCGCGCTAATGTTACACGCGGTCGTGTTACTCGCGATAGTCTTATACACGCGATAGTGTTACACACGCTAAAGTATGACACGCGGTTGTGACACACGCGGTAGTAGTAGACTCGCGATAGTGTTGCACGCGATAGTGTTGCACGCGATAGTGCTGCACGCGATATTGTCACTCGCGATAGTGTCGCATAATCGGTAAGATTATCAATGTAGCACAAGTGAAGGAAAGAGTACGGGGAGGCGCGAGGGTGAGTGCAAAATGGGGAAAGCAGGGCAAAGGGGTGTTGTGACGGAGAGGGCGGACCTTTGAAGTGGGAATGGGGGGGGGGGGGGGGGGGGGGTGAGACTAAGGGGTTCAGGAGAGGAAGGGGATGGAAATTGGGATACTATACGTTGGAGCACTGCACTATTCTTAGTAAAAGGAGTGCGCGATGAGAGTGACGCTGAGATGATGGGCATTGGATGGCCAGTCAGCTGTCCGAGACAGGTCGTCGATCACTGCCACATGTGCTCTGTCGTAAAGCAGGGGCGAGAAAATATGATAGACTGTCCTGTTGTCAGGAAAGCTGGGTCGCTCTCTTTTGACCTCTAGAGGTCTCATGACGTCAGTCTGTCTGTGGGGCAAGTCTATCATTATGACTGGCCTGCTTCTTTGCTAGAAGTGGCCAATGCTGGAGTGGTCGACGGCCAGTGCGGGATCGAAGACGCCATTTTGAAAATCGTGTGAATCACCTCGGATCTGTGATGCACAACGCTGCACGTGTTTCACTCCTGAACAGCAATTTTGGGGCGTGATTCACTCAGCGCTGTGCAGCGCTTTGCATCACAGATCCGAGGTGATTCACACGATTTTCAAAATGGCGTATTCGATCCCGCACTGGCCGTCGATGCGTAAAATAACCCTCAGAAACATCATTTTGGGACTGGAACGGGCTTTGTTTGCCCCAAGCGCTCTGTATGCGCGAGTAATGGCAAGTAAGGATGACACCATAGTGGACTTTATTCATGCAGAATACATTTAAACGTGCATAAACGATGTCTGTGGCAAAGAAAACACTTTCTTAGCGTCTATCAACACAACATGGGGCGCAGAAGATTTACCTCCCCTTTAACAAGTGAAGCGCTGCACTAAATCTGTAGGTGTTCAGGAGAGGCAAAGAGCGCTCATTTGCCAACATGAAGCGCTCATGCAGCGCTTCGTATTCCTGAACAAGCCTACAGTAACTGGTTGCTCGCTTGCTTGACTTGGTCAGTTGCACAAGTAATGCTAGACTGACTTGATTGCTGGTCTAGTTAACTTGGCGCCCTGACGGCCTTGCGACTAAAAGATAGTTCATTCTTTTGGTTGCTTCAGAACAACTCTGTAGTCTAAATTAAGAAAACAGCACATAATCATAAATGATGTGTAGATCTCACATTCTTCGCGTAAACGTCTGGAATATGAATGAAGAATGAGATTAATGTAATGTTTTAATGCTTTTGGTCAATTTCTCGTTAGATTATACAATGTTAGGATTCTTCTTTAAAGACACAGTAACAGAGTTTAAATTTAGAGTAAATGCTGGACTTTTTTGTCTGAATTTATTTAGGTGTGAAATAAATCAACTCTTCATTTCTGATCAGCCCTTTGAAGACTTCGTACCTGCTTTCATGCACACTTATCTCTTTGCCTAATCTCTCTGCCTGCCAGAAAATCTGCTAATTTGCATACCATATTATATCCTTCGTCACTTGAAACGTCGAGCATGACATTTCATATTGCTTCGTGCTGAGCTGTGCTCCCGAAAACAAAGTGAGAGAATAGCTTCATTCCTCTCTGAACCATTGAGAACCCTGGTGACATTCTGTGCGAATGAAGGACGACCTGACATCTGCCTCAAGGCCTTGGAAGAAGACTGGCCACTGACACAAGGCCAGGCAGCGCGTGGTGCTGCCTCGTGTCCCGTCTACCTGACCTGCTTGCCAAAGCACGTCCTGACCCTTTGTGTCGCTCTTTGGGAGGGACATTTCCATGGAGACTCGGCTGAGATGAGGGGACAGGTTCTGGGTGTGAGATACGGGGCGATCTTTTCTTCATGGCTCCTTATCCTCCTTGTCTGTGTCAACAATCAAGAGAACGCTGTGGTTTTGTTCCTTTCCAATGAGTTGGCCCACGAGGGCGGGATAAGCGACTCTTCCTAGTTAAGCTGACGTAGCATCTCCTGCCTTTATTTAAGGGCCGTGCAGCAAGGTGGGCAGGTGATGTTGGAGCAGGGGATGGATATTCAAGGCTTCATAGAAATGTTTCGAAGTATGAGAAAATTCTGCCAGAGAATGAGGAAGATAAATGTTATTTGATATCTAGATTTGCTCGTTTTTGGTGTTCATGCATGATATTTATAACACGATTGAATACTTTTTCTGTGCTAGACCTATTGACCATATTGTTGGAGAGCTCGTTCAAAATGTAGATGCGATTTCTCTCTCGCCTGTTTCGTATATTCACTCAGTTGAGCTTCATTGCTGCTATAATCTGCTGAGAAAAGGGCTCAGCAATCATTTGGCTCAGCCATCTGCCCCTACTGCATGACCCCCTGGCAAAACACGCTGCGGCCTTGATGTGGTCCCTCAATGGGAAATTTCCATTCCCTAGCATATGAGACCAGATGCCTCGCCTAACTCGCCAAATCAGGACATACATGCTGAGGTAAAAAGCAACTGTTTACTCTGTCCATGACTCACCTCGCTTGTGCTACAGTCAAGCGAAAACGTGAATGAAAATAGAGAAGCTGTGCCTTAATGCAGCATGGTGAGGCATGTTGGGTCGATGTTTTCGGCATTACTGTTTCACAATCCCGTATCGGTTGCTATATCTGTGTGTGCAGACAAGCATTAAAGAGGGAAAGAGACGCAATAACCTGTACCGCAGTCTCTGCTAACGTAGAGATCCCAAAGAAAGGTGGAGGAATGTATTTATGAATTGGGGTTTTGAGAACGAGAGCTATGATTAGTGTTAGAAGTTGTTCGAAGTGATGTGTCCGGCCCCTATGCTAGACACATAATTGTATTCTGCCACCCATCAACATTCTAGCGTCTATTTAGTTGACTCCTAGTCCTACTTTAGATTAGTGCTGTCTAATTGTAGACATAAACTTTTCATTTGTCTGTCATCTTATTCGCCTATTACCTGCTATTCTGAAGGCTTAATTTATCTCCTTCTCACACTGTTCGCTTGTTAACCAGTGGGTTGGTCTTGTCTTGTGTCATGAATGGGTGACATATCTTGTAAAGCTGCCGTGACTTTCACGCTCACCCTCTGGAAAGATTTCCATGCTCAGCATGGAGACTAAGGGACTGAGATGACATGACTGAATCCGTGTGTGGGGATGGGGGCGGCCATTTTGTCCCTCTGAATGCACTGTCGCCGTCCATGTTGAGGGTATCTAGAGTGAGATGCTCCTTTCTCCTTCCCTGACCACCCTCCTCCTCCTCCTCCTCCTCCTTCTCCTCCTCCTCCTCCTCCTCCTCCTCCTCCTCCTCCTCCTCCTCCTCCTCCTCCTCCTCCTTCTCCTCCTCCTCCCCCTCCTCCTCCTCCCCCTCCTCCTCCTCCCCCTCCTCCTCCTCCTCTACTTCTGCCATCTGCTCTGTCTTCTGCTGTGTTCCTCTTCCTTCTTCTCTCCCTTCTTTCCCCTGCCCCCGTTTTAACAATCCCCTGAATTTTCTTTCTGCTTTCATAGGAAAAATAAATTCTGCCTCCACCTTTGCTTACTCCCTCACCTCCTCCTTTTGACTCTGTTCACCCTTCTCAGTTCTCTCCGTCTCGATTATTCTTCTTGAGGCGACAACTTCATACGTGTCAGGGACAAGCGACTGCTAAAGAGGCAGGAGTGGATGAGATGAAAGTGTCATGAACACTTGCACTGCGTTGAAGACTGTATCCACCTGCTCCTTCGCCAGCTCCTCATCTCCGCCTTCATTCGCAATCTGGAGGTATTTCTCAGTTTTCTCTGTCTCTTTTGTTTCTGTGCAGTGTATCAGCTACCAATCCCATACTTGTCAAGGCCAATAGAATGGGGAGGTAACAGTCCTGGGTGAGGTGGAAGTGTCATTAATGCGCAGTCTAGAGGTCGTTGTCAGTTTTATCTGTCCCTTTTGTTCCTATCCAGTTTATGAGCTACAAATCCCATACTTAAAAAGGCGAGGGAACAGTCTTGGGTGAGGTGGAAGTGTCCATAACGCTTGCGTTGCTGTGAGGACCGTGGGCGTCGAAGTAGCATTAAGATCATTTTATAAGAACTGGCCCATTGTCTACTTCAAATATACCTGCGATTGTCCCGCCCTCTTAGCTCACCTATGCTGTGGGAGCAGCTTTAGTCGAACTCCGATTACTCATTCTTCCTTTGAGCTGTTGATCATGCCCCTACTAGTAAAGGTAAAGGTGTGGTTTTTTTATAGCGACTTACACCCTTTGTCAGGGTCTCAAACCGCTTACTAGTCACAGTCCAAGAGGGGTGGAGAGTTACGTCTCGGGGCTAGGGCGATTACACGGGTATGTAAGCCATTCTTGGAGGGAATC
>JAWQFJ010023555.1:0-2500 GCA_034096865.1 Theodoxus fluviatilis | reverse complement strand
AAAAAACTGGTTTTTCATTGAGAGAGAGAGAGAGAGAGAGAGAGAGAGAGAGAGAGAGAGAGAGAGAGAGAGAGAGAGAGAGAGAGCGACCGACCGACCGACCTACTGATTGACAGACCCGACCCGACCCGACCCGACCCGACCCGACCCGACCCGACCCGACCCGACCAGACCCGACCAGACCCGACCAGACCAGACCAGACCAGACCAGACAAGACAGACAAATATAGATGGTTGGAGGTGGGTCCAGACAGGTATACAGAGGCACAGAGAGTACAGCAGTAATACAAGTTATAAAATGTTAGTGGAAGTCATATCGGGTTATGAATGAAACGCAAGACGAATCCAAAACTTCAATGCTTCTTTCGTGACACCTCGAAAAGACGAGCTCGTCGAGACGGCAGTGCCACAGCACACTTATACGTAGATTTGCCATCACTCCAGAACGGATATCTTTGAGAAGCACAGGTTCCTTTTGAGGTCTCGTGACTTCAACGCAGTATCTAGCCCTTACTCAGATCATATCGAGCGCTGCTCATTGAATGTCAAATGAAGAAGTCCTTCTACTGAATTTTGAATGTGAATATATATGCATCACTTGAAGTTTTCTCCTGTTCTCTTTCTCTTTTTCAGTTTCTTTTTATTGGTTCATTCATACGTTCGTTCTTCCATTCATTCCTATTCTAATATTTTATTACAGATGGCTTCCAGCGACGCCGACACCAACCTGGTGAGTGGACAGAAAAAGCCGGGATGGGCGCTGAATGTAGATCCGCCATCTTCTGACAGGACGTCACTTCCGGATTCACCTAAGGACAAGCTGCACAAACGCGAGCAATGGACCAACAAGATTGACTTCCTGCTGGCATGCATCGGCTTCTCCGTTGGCCTTGGCAACGTCTGGCGTTTCCCCTTCCTGTGCTACCGCAATGGCGGAGGTGAGCAGTGGACGGAGACAGAGACTAGACTATAGTGTGACATTGTGTCGGACCAATGATTTTTGGAGTGTTTGTTTATGAGTGCGTGCGTGCGTGTGTATGCGTGCGTGCCCGCGGGTGTATGTGTTCTTGTGTGTGTGTGTGTGTGTGTGTGTGTGTGTGTGCGCGCGGGCCCGCAGGCGTGTGTGTGTTAGTGTGCGTGTGTGTGCGCGCGTGCGGATATGTGTGCGTGTGAGCGCATTCATGTGTGCGTCTACGTGCGTGTGTACGCGTGCGTGGGTGCATGCTTCTAATTGTGAGTATGCGCGCATTCATATATGCATGCGTGTGAAAGCATGTGTGTGGATGAATCCCTGCGTATGTATAAGTATATGTGTGTGTGTGTGTGTGAGTGTGTGTGTGTGTGTGTCTGTGTGCGCACGCATGTCAGTGTAAGGGATTGAATCTCTTCCTCCACAGGTGCCTTCCTGATCCCCTACTTCATCGCTGTGATCCTGGGTGGCATCCCCGTCTTCTTCCTGGAGGTCTCTTTGGGACAGTTCATGTCTGAGGGTGGAATCGGATCCTGGAAGATCTGTCCCCTCTTCCAAGGTGGGTGCACTGGCTGCGGGTGGTGGGTCTCGGCCAGACTGGTGTCCGTGTTGGAAAGTGCGGCGTGACTGCATACCACGAGAACTCATGCAGCATTTAACAGTACATGTAGTAGAAGTACATGTCACGAATGAGGAAGTCAGCAACAGGATCAGGAAAACATTTGGACAGTACGAAGACCTGCTCTCAATCGTGAAAAGCAGAACGCTGAAGTGGTACGGTCGCGTGTCAAGAGGCAGTGGGCTGGCCAAGATCATCCTGCAAGGTACCGTACCAGGTGGGAGAAGGAGAGGCAGGCAGAGAAAGAGGTGGGAAAACAACATCAAAGAGTGGACAGGCTTGACCTTTGCTGACTCACAGCGAGCCACAGAGGATAGAGATCGATGGAGGAAGATTGTCCGAAAATCATCAGTGGTGCCTCAACAACCCATCTCAGCGTAAAGAGACTGAACTGAACTGAACTGTAGTAGAAGAAGATGGTAAAAGCTTGCATAAGTCATTGTTGGAAAGTACAGTGTGACTGTACGCTAAAAGAACTCATGCAGTATTTCACAGTACATGTAGTAGAAGAAGATGGTAAAAGCATGCTTGACACCAGACACTGACGACCAAAGAGAGTGGCGGTACAAATAAAAAGATTGACGGGCGGAAAGACACATACGAGATAAGAGAGTTGTCGGGACGTCATTGTACGGGCTATCCAACGATGAGATAGCCTCATCTTTTTCTCCTGCTCATATTTGCACTCATCAATGCCGATCATGTAACAATTCGCTGCATGAACAGAACATACACGTGTAAAGATATTGAAAGCAATGCGATACTTATGAAGATAGATGGTGTCTTATTGACAGATGTAAACCTTGCTCCTTCTTCTTTCCCGTTGTCTGGTATTTCTTTGATGGTTGGAACATACATGAATAAAAAAGAAAAGTGTCGCGTGGGTGTTGTAGATATATGTGTAATTCTAA
>JAWQFJ010023554.1:12500-25000 GCA_034096865.1 Theodoxus fluviatilis | reverse complement strand
CGTTTCTTCAATGGAATACTGACAGCAGCCGAGATATACTGTGCGACTTATATGCGAGTGGTTCCCCTCATTTTGTGTGTTAATAAGTTGAATTCATAGTGAACTTTTGACTTGTGTTGCGGCACCGGGCACGGTAGTCCCTCGCCTCGAGGTCTGCCCTGAGCATCGTGCGTTCTCGAACAGTCTGTTTGTCTGTCAGCCTATTACACGTTTGGCCGGCCCTGAGGGTGACAGCATGCCGAATTTCTCATCTCAAATTATGTCTGCCTTTGCCTTGTTGCGAACTGAATCTGAGATTTGAGTTTCCGAGGTGTGTAGACCGAGAACTATCGCCGTATAACCCGTGTGCTTGGTCTGTGATCACGGACTGCCACCTTGGTGCGAGAAGGACTATTGCAGATTGCCACAGTGTGGAGTCTCGTAGCTGTGTTTTTAAGTATGGAATGAAATTGTGATCTGTAAAAACAGAGACACATCTTGTGATTTAGATTTGAAGTATTCCAACTGTGTGATTCGGAACGCGAACAATGATTGCCGTGAATACAGATATGGTGTGAAATGTGCACACATCGTTTTAGACTTGAGTCCAAACTTATCTACAGAAAGTGGTGTCTGACAATTGTATTTATTAGGGCTCCAACTACGAAAGTATTCACAATTGTGATACAAATGTAAATCCTAGCACACAGCACGAATCAACCATGGGGATTTGCATCGAGACGTACAGATAAAGAATTGGTCTCCACGCATTGCACGTGCTGCGGCCAAAAAAATATGGGTTACAATCGTTCACGAGCCCTAACAGTCAGCTTTGCATCACTCTCTCCGTGCACTTCGTGTTCATAATGACTGCAATGGTAGCATGCGCGAGTTGTGCATACGTGAGTGGTCTGATGTTCTGCTCAATACTGATGTCGTCCAACTTCGCATGCAGCATGAGAAATGCGTTCACGGGAAGTGACTTCCTTGTCCCTTTCAACGTGACTGAGCCTGCGCCGATACTGACAGAAAAGCAGGTTGACCTACGCTTTCTTCTCATTCTGTCAGGAAGTGTAGAGCTCAACCCGGGTCCTAACGACATGGAAACGCTGAGTGAAGAACTGAAGGGTTTGAGAGAAGACATAAGACAGAACTTGAAGACAGAGAGAGCAGAGATAGATAGAAGACTTAATAAACAGATTGGACTACTGCTGGATCAAATAGGGAAAATAGCTAGCACATTAGTAAAGTTTGAAGAAGCCCTGTCCACAATGAAATCGAAATTGGAAGAGCTCGACATACAAGTAGAAGATCTGAACGCCGTGTCACACGACCTCAACGCCAGATTCACAGGGATGGAACAAAGGCTAGAGGATCAAGAACGAAGAGACAGAAGAGAAAATATGCTGATTTTTGGAATCGAAGAATGAGATAGTCGAACGAGTCCTGCTTGAAGAAGATCGTAGACATTTTCAGACAGGTTCTACCGGGCCGAATCACTGACCGGGACTTAGTTCGGGCACACAGACTAGGTAGAAGGATGGGCAACCTAACCAGACCACTAATCGTCCGATTCCTCCAAAGCACTGATAAAATTGCAATTCTCGGAGCTAGAGATACGTTCCGTGAACTCGGATACGGAGTGGCCGGTGACCTGACCAAGCAGCAAAGAAGTATGGTCCATCAGGCCCAGAGTGAAGGGAAAATCGGCTACTTTCCTGCCGGCAAGTTCTGTACCAAGCCCAGACTGCAGCCTAGAGGTGAAGGTCCAGCCTCTTCCTTCTACCATCATCCAGATCCTGAAACTGTTCCTGAACCTGACTATGCACTCCATACCAACCCAACCAGCAGCCTTGACCATCCCCCGACAGATAGCCAATTCCTCTACCATACAGGGAACTATAACCCGTCTTCAAAGCCACGATCTGAGCTCTCCCCTCATCTACAGATAAAGTGTACCCGAGAAGTCAGTCCCAAGTCCCTAAAGCGAACCGGCCTCGAGTCTGGGGCTACTGGCTTTGGACCTACATCGGCTACAGGGACAGAGCACGATACAGACACAGGCCCCATGGCAACTACTACCTCCTGCTCGAGAACTGGCGTAGGACACGTCTCCAGCTTCAGGTCGACGAGTTCCGGCACTGTTCCGGGCTCAAGCTTCCACGCCACCTACGCCGCCAACTCTGGCATTACCAAAAACAGACCACGAGCGCGACGATACACGAAGCGTCATGACCACTCAAGATAGGGGTGTGGCCGAGGCACTGCAGATGCCAGCTCCACAGGCAGAACCTCCACAGGTACATTGAGTCTTCTAAACTGGAATGTACACAGATTCCTTTCAAAGCTAGAAGAACCTGACTTTGTTCCTTATTTAAAGGTGTGGTTTTTTATAGCGACTTGCACCCTTTGTCTGGGTCTCAAACCGCTTACACTTTACCCCCTGATCACTGGGCATCTTGATCAATCCTCACTGGTACCTCACAACAAACATAGTGACAGACATTTAAGACGCACACAGTCAGGTACCAGCACCAACTCCGCTCCCTGGGGAGTATTCCAACCCGATGCTGGCGCTTGGCCGCATACAAGGGTTAATCGCACAACGTTTTTGCCAATATTGCCCTCACAGGTACCCGGTTTTACTCCTGGGTGGGGAGAAACAATGCGAGTTAAGCATCTTGCTCAAGGATGCAACTCTGGAAACCGCGCAGCTTCGAACGCCGTACCCACTGGCCGCAAGCGACTGTAGGTCCAGCGCGCTAACCACTCGGCCACAGAGCCCCAGGTTTTCCTTTAATCTGCCTGACGGAATCACATTTGGAGTATTTCGATGGTTCGTGTATGTTTTCTGACTATGATTGTTACGTAAGTCCAGCATTGAAATTATCATCGAGAGGGAGACGCTCTGGAGGCGTGATTTGTTTTGTAAAAAAAGTTTCTCTGATTATGTTCTTGCCATTGAAAGTAGCCATGACAACTTGCTGGTTTTTAGAATTTGCCGACAACTATTTGGTACAGAGGTAAATGTAATCCTTATCTGCTTGTACATACCTCCCTCTGGATCGCCATACTACAACAGTAAAGATACCGCTGACGGTATTGAGCTTGTAGATACTTATTTGTCAGAGTTAGAAGATACATGCAGAGATCACGCCTTGATCCTTTGTGGCGATTTCAACGCAAGAACGGGCAATCTAAACACGAGTGACCAATGTGATCTACATGACGTCCTTTCGGATCAGTTTAAGTATCGTTCGTCACAGGACTGTATAATTAACTCTTTTGGAAAGTCCTTGCTATCACTGTGCTCAACTTTTGATTTAATCATACTGAACGGAAATGCAAGGGGAGACTACACTGGGAAACACACTTATATTTCTTTGCATGGTAATAGCGTAATTGATTACTTTATTGTGTCTCGAGGTCTGAAGTCACTATGCGACAGTTTATACATAAAACCAAGTGTGTTGTCCTCACATATGCCCTTAGAACTTTGTTTATAGGCTCAATGTTGCAATGAAAGAGACGTTGTATTGATAACTAAACAAATTAAACCTTCATGGGATAATCAAAGAACTCACCTGTATCTTCAAAACGTGCTAATTGCACTCGAGTCCAACGATGTACTTGACCTCCCTGAGTGCAGCTTAGACATTGATCGTTATACAGATGCTCTAACAGAGTCCATAGTTTACCCTGCTGAATTCACGATGAAAACGTTTAGAAGCTTTCAAAGGTGTGTTCAGAATAATTTATAGTATGACAAAGATTGCCTGTCATTAAAGAAAAAACTTACCAGTTTGCTTCATAGGTATACGCGAAGCCTTGCTGACAATGACAAACATAATAACCTAGATGCTAGAAGACAATATAAAAGACATATCATTGAAACAAAAAGGACATCTAGGGCAAAAATAACTAGTTTGCTTGAGAGTAGCCTGAAAACGCCAAATTTGTTCTGGAAACACATCCGGGAGCTAAGCGGGAACAAAAGAATATACAACAGAATAGAAAACGATGTTTGGTTTGAACATTTCAAAGAGGTATTCAACTCTAGCTCCGAAAATGCTGAATACAGCACGTTTAAGTCAACAAAGCCTAACGAGAATCTTGCAGCTGAAGAACTTGTTTGTGACATAACCGATGATGAAATAACTCTTTCCATACATAGATTAAAACTTGGTAGATCTGCTGGAGCGGATGGTATCTTTGGCGAGATGTTGAAAGCGGGAGCTCAGTATCTTGTACCCTACATAAAGAAACTCTTTAATGTGATTTTCACTCGTGGAACATTCCAACTTTATGGACGAGATCAATGATTGTCCCCATACACAAAAGTGGAAGCCCTAATGATCCTGATAACTTTAGGGGCATATCAATCACAAGTGTACTGAGCAAAGTGTTCCTAAGTATACTTACCAACAGGATCAGGGACTGGGCTGATGAACTTGAACACATCCAGGAAGAACAGAGTGGGTTTCGCAGAGGTTACTCCACTATAGATAACATATTCACCCTACACGCAGTGATAGAATATCATCTACTCAGAAGGAAGAAACTGTATGTGGCTTACATTGATTTCAAAAAGGCCTTTGACTCGGTTTCGAGATCCTCGCTGTATGAGGCCCTGAAAGAATTCAACTTACCTATGAAAATTGTGCGCATCATTCAGAATATATATAGCAGTGTACTTTATTGTGTAAAAGGAACAGAAGGATGTACTGATTACTTTAGTAGTTCCAGAGGCCTTAAGCAAGGTTGCAATTTGTCGCCGCAACTATTTTTATATGTAGCAGCCTTGATTACCAGGGAAGTTATAAAACGAGGGAAGCATGGGATCCAACTTTTGCCAAACGGGCCTGATCTGTATATGCTGTTGTTTGCAGATGATATTGCTCTTTTTTCGGATACTGTTATTGGTCTTCAAAACCAGTTGAATGTCCTTGAACGGTCAGCTACTGCTTTTGGGCTAAGTGTCAAATATATAAAAGTCTAATGTGATAGTTTTTCGCATGGGTGGACAGTAATGAAAAGTGGTTTGTCCAAGGTCACATGCTAGATGTATGTAACGAATACAAATATCTTGGTTTATTGTTCACCACTAAACTATCTGCGAATATACCTCAAAGTGGCCTCGCAAGTAGAGCTAAATCAGCTGCCACACAAGTGCTGAAATCCATGCGGAAGATCAACAATGTGTCCAGAAAAATTATGTTGAAATTATTCGACTCGCAGATACAACCCATCTTACTGTATGGTTCAGATGTATGGGGTGTAGAGAACTGTGAAGCAGTTGAATCCGCCCATTTATCTACAATGAAGAAAATTCTAAATGTTGCCATTAGAACACCTAATGCATTAATTTATGGAGAATTAGGCCGTTATCCATTACGCATCATCGCCGCTGTGAGAGCAGTCAAATACTGGCTGAAAGTTATTAATATGCCCTCTCATCGATACCCACGCATGGCTTATGACATGATGCTTATTAAGGGACAAAATACAGATAACCGGGCAAATAAAATTATAACCGTATTATGTACTCACTGATACTCCAATGTTTGGTCTGAACAGCAAGTGACAGATGCGAGAACATTCCTGTGTACAGTGCGCCAAAGACTGATAGACAGCTTTAACCACGAATGGGAAGAAACAATGACCAGAAATCGTTTCACTGTATATCGATTATTCAAAATGGAAAGATACTTTGAGCCTTACCTGAACGTTATCTATAAACAGATCTTCTGTGAAGCGCTGACTCGTTTTAGGTTTGGAATTAGTGACATTAGAACACACAAATTACGGTATTCCCAGATTGAGATAGATTTGTTGTGCCCAATGTGCACTGAGGAAGATGAAGATGATATACACTTCCTATTGCACTGTCCCGTGTACAATGACCTACGTACAAAGTATTTACTCTCAGATGATGTGCCAAAAAATAAGGATACCTTTATCCGTATACTTAGTGACACAGATGACCAAAATGTTCGGTCACTGTCATTGTACATCCATTATGCGCTTAGACGCAGAAATACTGCTGATGCGGACACAGCTTGCCTGTTGGGAAATTAATGTAATTTCCTACCAATCCCCTTCGTAATGGGCCGGAGGCCTAACGAATAAAGTTGTTCGTTCGTTCTCGCTGACTCTCTCTCTGTGTCTCTCGCTTTCTATCTCTCTCTCTCTCTGTATGTCTGTCTGTCTGTCTCTGTCTCTGTCTCTCTCTGTGTCTCTCTCTGTGTCTCTGTCTGTCTGTCTGTCTGTCTGTCTGTCTGTCTGTCTGTCTGTCTGTCTGTCTGTCTCTCTCTCTCTCTCTCTCTCTCTCTCTCTAAACCGTTTAGTGTAACCTAATATTTATGTGACGGGCGGCCGGCCTGAACAATAAAGTGTCAAAGTCTCTCTCTCTCTCTCTCTCTCTCTCTCTCTCTCTCTCTCTCTCTCTCTCTCTCTCTCTCTCTCCCTTCTCCACTCCCTCCATCTCTCAACTCTCTCATCCATCTAGCCCCTAGTAGAGCAGGGGATGGCATGGAAGGTGAGCGGGAGGGGGAGGGGGACGGGGCGTCCCACACACGGACGCCAAAAGGAGGGGGTGGCGGCGTTTGAAAGCTCAGGTGGGATGAAGTTGGCGCGTTCGGTGTTTGCCTCCAGGAACGACCGGAGCGCGGGCCTCCAAGATCTCAGTTCCAACAGGTGGCTTGGGCTCTCACGGCATGTGTGCTGCGGCTCTTGCAAGCCCGCAGCGTGTGGGCCCCGGACCCTGGGCCCCTCGCCGGGGGCCTGGTGGCCCCCAAGACTCGTTCTAGCGGTGGGGACGACGTTCTGTCCCTGATGCTGGGCCTGTCTCCTGCAGAGCGTTGCTAAGTCCCGAGCAAGCAGGAGGGCGGGGTGAACTTACTGTCTGGATTCTCCAATATCCTCCGGCCCCGTCTCCATTCCTGGACTCTGTCGTCCACTCTGCCCGCGGAACTTTTTGCGCGTGGCTCTTTTTTTTCTCTCTCTCTTCGATCGGTAAAGTGCATGGCCTCAGTTTGTTTTGGAGCCCGCCCTGTTTTTTCTCTGTGTTTTTTTCTGTCGAATTCATCGGGAGGAATGGGATTCCCCTTTTCTTTCCTTGCCATTGGTCACTTGTCGCCTGGTTCCTTTCATTGCTCCAATGACAGCTGGTCATTTGTCCAGTTTCCATATTGACACAAAAACATTCTTTCCCTTTTTTCTACAACAAACGACTTCTTCTAATGAAAGGACGGATGTCTGTCCAGTGTATTTTCTACTCTGAATCAGGAGCATATTATGCTGCTTGGGACCGGCCGTGGTCGAGCTATTGGAAGCAAGGCCCCGAAAGTTTTGTAATCTAGCAGTTCCAGCTAATGAATGAAAGAATGAAAGAATGAATGAATGGATGGATGGATGGATGGATGGATGGATGGATGGATGGATGGACGGACGGATGGATGGATGGATGGATGGATGGATGGATGGATGGATGGATGAATGGGTGGGTGGATGGATGGATGGATGGATGGAGTTTTACGGACTATAAGCCTTTGTAGGCTATGTAAGACCATTAATCACACAATCAATGAAACTGTTTAGAGTAAGCGCAAGTCAATATATTATATCCCTGGTTATCTGCCTTTTGCGAATCGCGCAGGGAGACGTAGTGGGTCTATTCTTACCCCCAACCCACAGGAGGTCTATTCTTACCCCCAACCCACAGAGGGATCCAGCTAATGAGGTGGGCAACTATCAGCAGCCGCCATAAGCAATTTTCGTCAGTTTATTTTGCAAACGAGTTTCGGAAAACTAGCGAGCACTGATATTTATTTACATTGTTATTGAACACACGTTTGGACCTGAATGATCTGGCCCTGTCCCGATGCCACCCGGAAGTCTCATTGGCCGCTAGGGATCGCCCCTGGCTGAGCTACTAGAGCAGGCCCCTGGCTGAGCTACTGGAGCAGGCCCCTGGCTGAGCTACTGGAGCAGGCCCCTGGCTGAGCTACTAGAGCAGGCCCCTGGCTGAGCTACTAGAGCAGGCCCCTGGCTGAGCTACTGGAGCAGGCCCCTGGCTGAGCTACTAGAGCAGGCCCCTGGCTGAGCTACTGGAGCAGGCCCCTGCCTGAGCCACTGGAGCAGGGTCCTGGCGGAGCTACTAGAGCAGGCCCCTGGCTGAGCCACTGGAGCAGGCCCCTGGCTGAGCTACTGGAGCAGGCCCCTGGCTGAGCTACTAGAGCAGGCCCCTGGCTGAGCTACTAGAGCAGGGTCCTGGCGGAGCTACTAGAGCAGGCCCCTGGCTGAGCTACTAGAGCAGGCCCCTGGCTGAGCCACTGGAGCAGGCCCCTGGCTGAGCTACTGGAGCAGGCCCCTGGCTGAGCTACTAGAGCAGGCCCCTGGCTGAGCTACTAGAGCAGGGTCCTGGCGGAGCTACTAGAGCAGGCCCCTGGCTGAGCCACTGGAGCAGGCCCCTGGCTGAGCTACTGGAGCAGGCCCCTGGCTGAGCTACTAGAGCAGGCCCAGGCCCCTGGCTGAGCTACTAGAGCAGGCCCCTGGCTGAGCTACTGGAGCAGGCCCCTGCCTGAGCCACTGGAGCAGGGTCCTGGCGGAGCTACTAGAGCAGGCCCCTGGCTGAGCCACTGGAGCAAACCCCTGGCTGAGCTACTGGAGCAGGCCCCTGGCTGAGCTACTAGAGCAGGCCCAGGCCCCTGGCTGAGCTACTAGAGCAGGCCCCTGGCTGAGCTACTGGAGCAGGCCCCTGGCTGAGCTACTGGAGCAGGCCCCTGGCTGAGCCACTGGAGCAGGCCCCTGGCTGAGCTACTAAAGCAGGGAGCAGGCCCCTGGCTGAGCTACTAGAGCAGGCCCCTGGCTGAGCTACTGGAGCAGGCCCCTGGCTGAGCTACTGGAGCAGGCCCCTGGCTGAGCCACTGGAGCAGGCCCCTGGCTGAGCTACTAGAGCAGGCCCCTGGCTGAGCTACTAGAGCAGGCCCCTGGCTGAGCCACTGGAGCAGGCCCCTGGCTGAGCTACTAGAGCAGGCCCCTGGCTGAGCTACTAGAGCAGGCCCCTGGCTGAGCTACTAGAGCAGGCCCCTGGCTGAACTACTGGAGCAGGCCCCTGGCTGAGCTACTAGAGCAGGCCCCTGGCTGAGCTACTGGAGCAGGCCCCTGCCTGAGCCACTGGAGCAGGGTCCTGGCGGAGCTACTAGAGCAGGCCCCTGGCTGAGCCACTGGAGCAGGCCCCTGGCTGAGCTACTGGAGCAGGCCCCTGGCTGAGCTACTAGAGCAGGCCCCTGGCTGAGCTACTAGAGCAGGGTCCTGGCGGAGCTACTAGAGCAGGCCCCTGGCTGAGCTACTAGAGCAGGCCCCTGGCTGAGCCACTGGAGCAGGCCCCTGGCTGAGCTACTGGAGCAGGCCCCTGGCTGAGCTACTAGAGCAGGCCCCTGGCTGAGCTACTAGAGCAGGGTCCTGGCGGAGCTACTAGAGCAGGCCCCTGGCTGAGCCACTGGAGCAGGCCCCTGGCTGAGCTACTGGAGCAGGCCCCTGGCTGAGCTACTAGAGCAGGCCCAGGCCCCTGGCTGAGCTACTAGAGCAGGCCCCTGGCTGAGCTACTGGAGCAGGCCCCTGCCTGAGCCACTGGAGCAGGGTCCTGGCGGAGCTACTAGAGCAGGCCCCTGGCTGAGCCACTGGAGCAGGCCCCTGGCTGAGCTACAGGAGCAGGCCCCTGGCTGAGCTACTAGAGCAGGCCCAGGCCCCTGGCTGAGCTACTAGAGCAGGCCCCTGGCTGAGCTACTGGAGCAGGCCCCTGGCTGAGCTACTGGAGCAGGCCCCTGGCTGAGCCACTGGAGCAGGCCCCTGGCTGAGCTACTAAAGCAGGGAGCAGGCCCCTGGCTGAGCTACTAGAGCAGGCCCCTGGCTGAGCTACTGGAGCAGGCCCCTGGCTGAGCTACTGGAGCAGGCCCCTGGCTGAGCCACTGGAGCAGGCCCCTGGCTGAGCTACTAGAGCAGGCCCCTGGCTGAGCTACTAGAGCAGGCCCCTGGCTGAGCCACTGGAGCAGGCCCCTGGCTGAGCTACTAGAGCAGGCCCCTGGCTGAGTTACTAGAGCAGGCCCCTGGCTGAGCTACTAGAGCAGATCCCTGGCTGAGCCACTGGAGCAGATCCCTGGCTGAGCTACTGGAGCATGCCCCTGGCCGAGCTACTGGAGCAGGCCCCTGGCTGAGCTACTAGAGCAGGCCCCTGGCTGAGCTACTAGAGCAGGCCCCTGGCTGAGCTACTGGAGCAGGCCCCTGGCTGAGCCACTGAAGCAGGCCCCTGGCTGAGCCACTGTAGCAGGCCCCGAAAGCCCTGCAGCCAGGGGTTCCAGCTGATGAGGGGGACATCGAGCGGCTCTGGCCTTATGCTGTTCTTCAGCTGTAGCTGAAAACACGGAGCATGGTTGGTTCAGATGAAATGTTTCAGTATGTTCCTGTCAGGTGATGTCAAATGGACCTCCTGCTTACATTCTGTAGACTCTTCAAGGCATTTCTACTGCTGGGAACGGTCGAGGAGTCTTTCCTTCACAGCGGATAATACAAATCAAAGGAAATGAGGGCTGCAAAAAGCGAGATGCCCTGTCATTCTATGAGGCATGCGACGTAGCACCAGCAAGCGAATACATTGCTTTTAGTACAACGCCTCATTCCGAGTGAGAAACAAAAATCCCAAATGTAACTAATGAGACTTGGGTGGATTACGTGAGATTTTGTTCCTCTGCTGGTTTCCTTATCTTTCTGTCTGTGTGTCCACCCGTCCGTCCGTCCGTCCGTCTTTCTGACTATCCGTCTTTCTGACTATCCGTCTGTCTATCCGTCTGTCTATCTATCCGTCTATCCGTCTGTCTATCTATCAGTCTGTCTGTCTATCCGTCTGTCTGTCTATCTGTTTCTCTATCCGTCTGTCTATCCGTCTGTATGTGTCTGTCTGTCTGTCTGTCTGTCTATTTCTGTCTTCCCCTCGTCCGGGCGTTCGCCCGTCCTCGCGAGTCCATCCGTACATTTCCCCGTCATTTTTCCTATCCTCCTCACCACCATCTCTCTCTCTCTCTCTCTCTCTCTCTCTCTCTCTCTCTCTCTCTCTCTGGAAACAGTGTTCACTGGTATACGTAGTAGCACTAGTCTTCAAAAATATAATGATTCATACTTAGTATTTCCATTCCTTACGTTCTCATCTTAAATGCATGGTAAATGTACATACTCACTTTACGAATCGTAGCATAGTCATTGGTTGCTAGAAGGTCTTTAATAGTCTCATTTATATCGAGATACGGAAATGGCATTAAAAATCTTTCTCGTAGTCCACACAAAGCAGGGCTATGAAACAGAAAATGCACTTCAGTCTCCTCCTCCTCTACACATGTACGGCAAACATGATACACAGTCGGGAGACTGTATCTATGTTTGTGAACATACAAGTCACTTACTCCAAATCGGAACCGTATCAAAACATCTCTAAAATTTTCTTATCTAATGCATACACATATGGTTCTTGCTCTCGAATAGTTTTATACAGTCTGTAGAAGGAATACCGATTGCTATCTTGTAACGTTTGCCTCCACTCACTATCAAAGTCAGATACCAATTTTTCTTTCAGATTCCTAAGGAATGCTCTTTTATTTTCTACAACTTGTCTTGTCCATTCTCTTTCCATGTTGTATTTGTAGAGCAGAGTTTTTATACTTGTTACCCAATTGAGTTGACCTTCAGGTAAATTACACATCATTTGATACACTCTGAATGGATATCTGTGTTGGTCCATGCTCATTATTTTAACCAATAATTGATCGACCTTAGGATAGCATTTATGCATAGCGGGTCACCGAATATCATTATATTCGGGGTTCGTTCTCTCTCTCTCTCTCTCTCTCTCTCTCTCTCTCTCTCTCCATACACCTTACCAACTGTTGTACATGGATTAGCTACTGTGTATTTTGTGTCTTAATTATCAGTGTTTTCATTTCTTTATGAGCAAGGACAATTTGTAAGAAAGGCAGAAATGCTTAAAATGTCATCCTTGATAAATAAAGAATCACTCAATCAATCAATCAATCTCTTCTGTTCTCACTTCCTTTTCCTCTCCCTCCGTTCTACCTCCCGTCAGCCATTGGGATCAAGCATAGGAAATCCCTCTGCCAGCTCACTCGCTGCTTCGTCCTTTGCTCCCCACAGGACCCGTATGTAACATTGACCCCTTAATCTCTGCCCCTTCCTGTGATGCCCTTTCTTTCTTCTTCTGGTCACTCCTGAGGACCTATTCTCATAGCAGTCTCCCACCGCGTTGCCTGGCAACGACACCAAGCGTCTAGCGTGGACAAGATTGTCGCCGTTAACTTCTTGATCACAGTATGTGACGTTTGTCGAGATTTCCCTGGGGGAAAGACTGTTGTTCTCAGGTTTGCAAAGAGTTGAGACGCAGCGAGTATCTCCTTTGTTGCGTCTCACTGAAATCCCCCAGCACATGGGCAGAAAATGTCCCCCACTCCGACTGT